>PVJX010003892.1:0-101814 GCA_004027295.1 Dolichotis patagonum
AAAATAGCAAAAGTCTATTGACCCAAATATCTGCCTCAATTATCCCTAATTTTATTGTTGTTCTAGCCTTGACATATTATCTTCATTAGTTCGGCTGTGTGTCCATCATGAATCCCATCAAAGCGCTGATATTTTTCTTCACACTGTGTTGAAAGTCTAATTTGAATGTTAACTAACCTAGAATGGATACTATTCAGATGGTTAACAGCAACCTGCAGACTCAGAGAGTTCCAATGACCATTATCTGGAAAAAATGACATAGTGAAAAGCTGTTTCTTATTATGATTCTTAATTTGCAAATTAAAAGCTCTTCAAGCCCCCAGGAGCTCATCTTACCATATTTGGGGTAGTAGTAGATAATCAGCATTGTTCTAACTAGTAAAACTGTTCCAAATGAAAGGCAGAAAAACTGTACTTAAATTGACAGCTGTTTTTACTTTCTTAAAACTTTCACAACTGTGATGCAATCAAAATGTTTACATTAGCCCGAAAATAAAGATGCGGAATGATATATGCACTTAGTTATAATTTTCGTTTAACTATGTATACATAGAATTTATGTACTCATAGTACACTTAGATAGTGAGAACATTGAACGTTAAGTTCAGAGAGAAAAAACTTACATTCAGGATTAGTATTATCATTTTTAAAAGTACATATACAAAAAGAGGTTAAGAACTTCTATGAGACCATGGCAGGAGCTCACCTAGGAAGGATGGCCAAATGTCGGTGTAAGAGGTAGGGCCAGCTGAGATCAACTGAAAAAGCATGACCAAGAACCCTCCTGAGAAGGAAAAGAAGGGCAATTTCAGTGCCTAAATTTAAGGGCAAAGTGAACAAGAAATCAAACAGGACCAAGAGTACGTGGACATGGACTAAAACACCTCCCTGGGTGTTCCCACTGGCGCTGGTGACCCAAAGAGACAGGAAGCAGCAGCGGGGTTTGGTCTGGGGCACTCAACAGCATGACAAACTCCAGCAAGGTGCCTGGAGCAGGAACACACGCAAGTCCAGCCCCACGTGTGCTGCTGAAGAGGTCCACTCAACACCGTAGAAGACCAGTTCCACGGAAAACAATCCAAGAGTCCCATGGCCAGAGAGACCACAAATCTCCGTGTCATCTGAGAGGTGGCCCATGGTTTGTCTGTACCAGAGTTGAGCAACTTGGGTAGGCCCAGAATTGTACATCAACACTTTCCAGTGGTGGTGGCAGTAAAACCTAACTCTGTGAACCCACAAAAATTATGATGTCAAAGATCAGAGAGACAATCAGTAAAAAATTAAATGATCTTTTAAATAACCAAGATGATATCCTAGACTTATTAGCACTTCTAATTGACTAGCTCCAAGAATTTCATGAATACACAGTGATACACTGTCAGTTAATTATTTATTAATTTATTCAAAACACATTATTCGGATGACTCTTCTTACCATATCCTGTATGTGCTATGTGCTTGGTAGAATGAAAACGAGAGACTGGAGGCCCCAAAAATCTGAATCTGGTCTTGATTCTGACATTAAAGAACTAAATGATGCTGAGCAAAAATTGTGGTTTCATTTGTGACTCATAAAAATTATAGGTGATGACATTTGCTGTGCTGATCTATAGAAGCTTAGAATTATTATACTAGGAAAATTTAATTTTGGATTAATGTCTTTCTAATTTCATAGATTAATACATTGATTTGTGCAGCAGGCAAGATCTAAGGTTCCCCGACACACAGATACCCAGTTTTCTTTCCTCCTAGTATTCACCTGCTTCATAAAAGTTCCATTTAGGGTGTATATGGGACCTGCCATGGGTTTCTAACCAATGTGTGGGGTAAAGGTAAGAGGCCACACAAGATGACCTAAGTCAGACCGCGTTACAGAAGCCAGAGGATCCCTTTATAAGAATCCCTCTCTCGCTGGTTATAAAGAAGTAAGCTGCCATGTTGTGACCTCTCTGTGACCACGTAGCACGAAATTAAAGGAAGCTCTGGCTGGCAGCAAGAAGCAGGGTCCTCGGTCCAGCAGCCTGCAGAGAACTCAGTGCTGCCAGAATTCAAGTAGGCAAGGAAACGAATCCTTTCTGAGCTGAGTCTCACGTGACACGCAGCCCCAGCTGACACCATTATCACCACCTTGTAGACCAGGGACATTGTCAAGAGAAACATGACACCTGGCCCACAGAAACTGTGAGGAAATAAGGGAGTGCTATTTTATGCTTTAATATACGATTCTATAGCAATAGGTCATTAAGAAAAAAGCTATTGAGGTAAATTTGTGATAGTCTACAACTTAAAGGATGAGACGGAGTAGATGAATAGAAGGAATAGAATAGAACAAAATGTAATAAAGCAAGTATAAACAGCTCAATGGTTTAAGAGAATTGGTCTTGCTCAATGTTATTCATGGGATCAAACCCTCTGAAGAAAAGGAATAAGCTATTACCTACATTTATATAAATTGTAGGCACTTGTGAATTTAATATATACTGTAGGGTGTGCATATATGCTTGTGACATGGGTGAGTGTATGGGAGGGTTAAGAATATGTGTGTGTGTGTGTGTGTACATGTACCCATGTTGTATATGCATGTGCTTTTTGTTTACTCCTAAATAAGACATTGCATTAGACATCAACAGGACAGCTAAGGCATTTTTCATGTCCTTTCAGACTTTACAGATTAACATATGTTCATAATGACTCAAGCACCCAAATAATTAATAAATTGTTAAAATTTTGATTATTAAACGCTTTGGCTGAGGATCATGAAGAAGATGTAGACAAATGCTGGCTTTCACACCAGGAGATGTGGGTTCTGATTCCAACTCCACCATTTGCTAGTAGACAATTAAACCTGTGTGAGCTTCATCCTCATCTACGTAATGTAAACTGAGTCCTTTCATTACTGGAGTCCATATTTGTCAGGAACATCTAAATAACTAGAACCAACTGAGTGTGTGTGTGTGTGTCTGTGTGTGTGTGTCTATGTTTGTGGAGGGAGAGAGAGAGAGAGAGAGAGATTTACTTTACAGAATTGGCTTTGTGATTTTGGAGTCTGGCAGGTTCAAAGCACAAAATATTAGGCATGAGCCGGCAGAATAGAGACCCAGAGACAAGTTGATGCTTCAGGTCTCAAGGCCTCAAGGCACCTGCTGCATAATTCCCACTAGCTGGAGGGATGTCAGACTTTACTCCTATAATAGTCTTCAACTGACTGACTGAGGCCCACAGAGCTAGTACTCTGCAATGTGGTGTGCAGCAAAGCCACAGTGTTGAATATGTTAGGTATATTCAATGTATTTTTTACCGATATGCTTATCTGCTTTAATCGAAGCTGATTTAAATGATCATCTCTTACCAAAAGCTTTGCACAGTTATCTAGAATGTTAGGTCACATATCTGCACAGTCAAGTTGCTAGATAAAATTACCCTTCACAAATGATCTTAACTTGATACCCATATGCATCTCCTAGAATCATACTCTATCTCCACCTAAGGATGATCACTAGGTCAGACTTCCGAGCTGATATGACATAACCCTCTTAATAATACATTAACTCTTTCCCAGAAGAAGATATAAATTTCTTTGATGATGTGTTCCCTTCTTGATATCCTGTAGTTTAAATATGATGCTGTGACATTAGCAATGCTCAAACACTATGATATAATGCCAGTGAATCTCAAGTCAAGTGATTAGCAATAAGAGCAGGAAGTTAACAAAGGTATTATATGTATACCATATAATATATATACCATATAATATATATACCAAATAATATATATATACACCATAATATATATATATATATAGTATATATACACACAAATATGCAACCTGATAGTCCTCATTTAATGATAGTTCAACTTACCATTTTTCAACATTACAATGGTGTGAGACTTATATGCAATCCATAGAAATAATACTTCAAAATCTGAGTTTTGATCATTTCCAGGGATAGCAATATATAGCATGAGACACTGATGATGCTGAGAAGTAGCAGTGGACCACAGAATCCACTGAGTCACACAATCACAAGGGTAAACAACAGGCACTGTGCAATGGGCTGTGTTACGAAGCTGTGGTATTCAGCATGATAGGGGAATTAAATGCACTTTCAATTTAACAATATGTTTATCTTAACATATCCAAATAAATTATTATGGAGATTAAGTAAAACACACATAGCACCTAGAATTTTTTAGCACATGTCATGCTGCAAAATACTGTTTCTCTATAGTGTGCTATAATGTAGGATATAATCTCTGATGGCACGGTGTCAGCCATGATACGAATTAGCCGCTGTACAGTTCAGGTATAACAATTTGTATGAAGTATGTGCTTACATGTTTAGAAAACAGTAGATTACATGTACGATAATCAGAAGTCTGTTTTTATAATGAAATATACTACTAAATTTGTTCCATTTTAGACTGCATTAAGTAAGTACAATTGTATAGTATGTGACAGAAGAAGTCAGGAGATTTCATATTTTTAAAAATCTGAAGCAGCAATGGCTGCTCCAGAGGAGAACCACCCAGCATTTCCCAAGATCTGCACCATGCTGGAACTTAGGGTGCTGTGAAATCAAGCAACCAGCCCACCTCCCTGGTAAGCAGCCATAAGCCTACCAGTGCGCAGGCTGAGAATCAAACATCCCATCACCTCTTCCCCGTTAGCAAATGGGAGCCAGAGATATGAGCATCTCTTTAAGATTGACCATATTCAATATAGCAAATAAAGGGGATTTCCTTCTACCAACTCATTGAAGGCAAATATTGTTATCACTGTTTTGCTCTGTTATGATTAATTGTATTGCTCTATTCAATATTCTGTTTTGATAAGTTCTATAATGTTCTATATTTGGTTTGATTTTGCTATACCTGACTGAAAGAACTACTATTGTGAAGATAACAAGATATACTACGGCACCTGTTACTGTTATCCTGGTAACCTGTTGTGACATTCTGTACCAATTTCAATTTAATTTAATTTACAATTACTGTCTCAATTTAATTTACAATTACTGTCTCAATTGGCTTTGTTCTGTTGTATTTCACTACCTTCAAAATAAAAAAAAATTTAAAAACCCACAAAAATCTGAAGCAATGAATGTAATGAGAAGACTGTGTGACAGTAGGTAACTGTATACTGAACTGTTTGCCTCAAAACGTTGACAATGATTTTTCTTGTGTCTCTATAGAGATATACATATCACTATGTATAAGTAACTACAACGAAAGTAAGATAGGTGAGATAGGTGATTTTTCAAGTACACACAAACACACACATACACGTAAGCATTAATTACCTGGTTTTTAATTTTCCTTGAGTGATATTTGAGATTTTCTGTATTTTTTTAACAGTTTAATCCAATTGTATATTTATTTACAATTTAAGTGAAAATGCTACCACCATTACGAGTATTATCTCCTGCTCTATTTTAGCTAATCTTAAAAATAAACAAATATAAAATAAAGAGTTCTACCTTCACATAGTTAGCATTTGCAGTCTCTTTTCCACTTATAAAAATATTGTTCATTCAGGAAAGCAAGAAATGCATATTTATCCTAAAATTGTTTCCTCTTTCATAACATTCTTCCTAATTCTACTGTATAATATGTAGTAAATATTTCTAATTAATTAAAATCCTTCACTTTTAGAATATTTTTAAGTAATCCAAATCCCTCATGTTCTTTAAAATGTATCTTCACATACTAATGTTTGTTTCATGACTTGAGGCCATAGCAACTTTAAAAGATGTTTTTCTACCTGATTTATCTTGTCTTCTTCCAGTCCCCCCCACACTCATATGCTTAAACAAGTAAGATGGAGTGGGTGTCTTACGCCCCATCTTGCACACCAAGAAAGCTAGTTCACTGTATGTCTTCCATTCCATCCCAAATTATAATAATCAAGATGGCTAATGATTGGGAATTTAAATTCCACTTTCTTATTTTCAATCATTATGCTAAGATCATAGAAATAAATAAACTTTTGGCAATGTGTAGGGAAAGAAAAATCTCATCAAAAATACCCAATCAAGTTATTCTGAATCCAATCTTTCTATGCCTTGCAAAATCAGCTATATCCAGTTGTTTTCACAATTTCCTGATTAAAAATGTCAATAGATTTTCTACCGCTCATTCTGTTATTTATCCAGAGCATTAATGAACTTCTCTACCTCCTGTGGATCCATAAATATTTCTATTCTATTATGAAAAACAACACTTAATTGGACTAAAGATAAGATTGGAGAATTGTTCCACCTAAGTATCAGATTAACTTTTTGGCTCTGAAGTTACCGTCATTGTGCACTGATAGCTATTGCAATCCTACGGTACACTAGACATTATTCCTGGTGCTAAGAAACGTGAAAAAATGCAACCCGGCTGCTTGTGTGAATTTACAATTCAGGGAGAGTCAATAAGTAAATAAGTAGATGCAGCAGAAATTCTTTTGATGATAAGTTCTACAAGAATACACAACAGAGAAATTGGGAACATTGTCACCAGTTGTGGCAGAAGTGGATGTGTGGACCAGAAACATTCTCTTTGAAAAGCTAAATCTGAATTGAGGCCAGAAAAAGGAGAAAGTGTCAACCATGCAAAGATCCAGAGAAGAGATCTTTTTCATGCAGAGGGAACAGCAGATGCAAGAGCCCAGAGGCTAAAAACGGCTGAAGGACAGTAAACAAGCTGTGCACGGTTGGAACTAAGCAAGTAAGTGCCTAGAACTAAAATAAGATTACATTTAATAAAAATGGCTAAAATCTGGGCTACATAGTGAGTTCAAAGCTAACCTGAAATACAGAACAAAACTCTGTCTCAAAAACAAAAGAAAAAAAATGACTAATATATATTGAACCCTTAACATGTTAAATATAAGTATGTTAATTTATTTTCTTAATTAATTTGACAAAGGTAACTTTATTATTTCCATTTTAAAATGGACCAAATTGAGGTTCAGAGTAGTGAACGAGTTAGCAAAGGCTATTCATTTAGTAAGTGCACCAGTGCAAACTGAGCCAAGCCCTCTTAAATGGTAAGTCACACTACTAATCTGACACCTTTTCATATTGAGTTCCTAAATTATGTGTTGCCTCCACAATCGGAGTCTAGGCACTTCCGTTTTAAAACTGTCATGCGCAGTACTTTCAGCAGCTGCACAATATCTCATTTACTAGGTAGGAGGCAGTGGTGTGCTGGCAATTGTTTAAAAATAAGCCTTTTTTTCTCCCAAGAAAGCTTCAAATTTGTTGATTTCTGTGGTGTAAATTCTACCACAATGGCTTATTTTAAGGTAAAAAGACATCTGCCAAACATGCATTTAAGAACTGTTCCTGTTCAGTTTTTGTGAGCTGGCTTTAGACAGTTCCTGTGCACAACCAGGAGAAGATAGCCAATAAACATTCATCTGAAAGAAAATCCTACTCACAGGAGAGTAGTTTAGAATCCCTCTGCTGAACATCAGAATCACAAAGACTAAAACAAAATGTGTTTTATTACTCTACCTCCTGAACTTACCAGTAGAGAGAAAAGTAGAAGACCGTATAAGCTAGAGTGGATTTTCCTCTCCCCTTGATTTGTGCCAGTGAGATTTTCACCACTGCCACCTGAAACAGTTCAAGTTGAGTTTGCTCATTGAAAAGTGAGTCTCCTTGAACAGGGTATATACAATGTTTCCTTCAAAACAAAGAGGTACAGCACTTTAGGTACCTATATAAATTCAAAATAGCTTTGCTAATTGAGAATTTAGGAGACCAAATTCCTGCATGCAGCACCTAAGGAGTTGTTTTAAAATATGAAAGTCATTAGACAATATGGACCTTCTAAGAAAGAGCAAGTATCTTTCTTAGAGAGGGTGGGGAAACTGCTTTCCAAGTACAAATTCTAATGTGGAACCGTCAAATAATAATTCATGACTGAGATACAGCATATGCTCTCCTGATAGAGTGGGAGTTAGAGGACACAGAGAGCAGGTAAGCAGCAGAACCTCGGTGAGTTACAGCACCTCACTGCCGATATAAAACATCTTTATGGAGAGGGAAAATGCAATATTTTGGTAGAAGGAGATGAAGTAGGTAATCTGGATCGCTCACTTATGGTAGAGTGTGTAATTTTACAGCTGGGATATGCTCGACTGCTTTGTATCTTCCCCAGCTCACAGCCTACCCGGGCTAGGCATTGAGCATATAGTTTAATCTGTAAAACAATCAAGGTGCTTAGGTAGAACTGAGGAAATGGAGAATTCTATGAAAAAGAAACCTTTCTTATCCACAAGAACTTTTCAAGTGCTATCCTCTCCACCCTTATTCTTTTTAAAGTTTATTTTTTGTGCCACCTTAGGAAAGCTGTTAGTGTCACTGTGTGCGTGTGTGTGTGATCTCAGGACACTTACATTAACGCACCTGTGCAAACTGCAATAACTTTCTTAACTGTTAGAATGCAGACATTGCTGCCATTTTCTTAGGAAAGTCTTAATTCTAAGATCGCCAGGAGAGCCGGGCACAGTAGCCTGGAGCCTTTGGACCGGTCAGGCTTACAGCAAATGGCTCTCTGTTTTGCTTAACCAAAGTAAAACCAAAGCAAGTGTGTGTTTTAGGATTACGATAAAAACAGGCAGAAACATTCAATCTTAATTTTCAGAACCAAAAAGAATTGAATGATGCACATCTTTTAGTAAGCTTAATGTGTGGGAAGTTTTTGTTTTTGTTTGTTTGAATGTTTTGCTTCCCTAGGAGCAAGGGAGGAAATTCATAAATTCTTCAAAAAGAACTTTTGGATTTCTATATTTCTTTATTTCTATATATTTTTAATTCTTTCTAGCAAAAGAACAAGTTAGAAGAATCGAATCCTTTAATTGCTTGGCAACTCAGAACATTAAAGTAATATAAGGTCATTTTTTAATCAGGGCTAAGAATCTCAGAGACTGAGATGAGACTCAAAGCTCTTTGCTGAAAATATACAATGGTTTTAAATCTCTACTTTTTAATCTTCTCATTTAAAAAAAATATTATAATTTCCCTATGCAAACCTTTAAGTCAGAATTCACATATTTATTACTTTGTTAAATGACCTGCTAGGTTTTCTAAATTGTTTATTTAATGTACTTTGAATTTCAATGACATGTTGAGGAATTTTTAAAAGATGAGGCAAATTGTCATTTTCATGTTTTTAGGGACTTGACTTTAGAATGTCATTATTTCCTTCTTATAAATTTAATATGTGAAAAAATCATAAAAAATAGCAGTAATTCCTTGTAACTCCTATAGCATCTATGTGTAAGGAAAAAATATTTCAAGGGATACTTCGAGTTGATAAGGTTGCTAGTAAGTCTTCTTTATTTGTTATTGTCTTTTAAAAGCATGGAAATGTCTGTCCTATTTGGAGTTGTTTTCAGGAAATATACACTCTTTTCTCTTTCTCACTACCTCCTGGCTACAGTCACTTTCTCTGCTCTTTGTGTATCTACATTATTCATGCTTACAAGCCCAGCTGTAAAATAAAAATAGAGTGAATGAATGAGTTCTAAGGATCAACATAAAAATACGGCCTGAACTGCAGCCAAATCTTGAATCTAACTTATTTTACATAGTTCACCTCATTCTTTCTTTATGAAAAATTCTATTAGCCAATCTACTTTCATGAAAAAAAACCCTGTTCATTTGAGATTAAGCTTTATGCTTAGGATTCTTGATTAAAATGAAAACATTTATAATATTCCATGTCTTCTCTATATCACCAGAATCTGTATAAAACCTGGAAAATTTAAGAATCAGTCAAAGATAAAGAAAAGGCTTTAGTTTCACTTATCTATTTCAGAAGTTCAGACATTCTTGTTTTATGTGTACATGTTTATTTACTCCCCAGTGTGAAAATATGTGCCCTTTTTTGAAGCTTTAACAAATATTATTACACAATAGCCCAACTTCACTGTGCTGTGTTTGGGAGACAGGATTCTCAGAGACGTCTCAGGCTGGCTGCTGTAGCTCTGATGCTGGTAAATTGAAAAGCAAAACATCACTGACAGGGCGAAAAAGCGTGGTCAAGTTTACATCAGATTTCATTGTTCCTGCTGTAATGCTCTTCTTCCCACAACTAATAGTGACTGATCTGGTCGATCTTTGCACTTAGGGGGAAAAACGTATTTAAACTCATTTTATCAGCCCTGGAGTTGCACGAGTATAAAAGAGAGAATTATATATGTGACAGTGCTCAACACTGGGACTAAGCCTGGAATGAAAAACATATAGTTTGCTGGCAATTTAAGCCTTTTATAAATTTTCCTCTCAAGCTGATGATCCCAACACTCTGCTTCCTAGCTTTCTGCCATCAATTGCAGAGAAATCATTGTCAATTAATCAACTGGAAGAGCAAACACCTGCCCAATTTATTATTATTATTTTGCAGGTAATTAGAAGGTCCAATAAAGCAGCAGGAGTAGATACATTTTCAGGTAAAAGCATGTGTCAGAACGTGCATGTTTCTAAGCAATCTCACACCACAAAGTGAGAGAGAGACATACACACACAGAGAGACAGAAAGAGGAAAAAGAATATATCTTTTTTGACAACGAAAAGCCACAAAGATTTTCTGAAATGTGGAACAAAGAGGCTTGTCAAGCAACGATTTTTATTGCTTAGGATCCAAGCACCTGCAAGCATATGTAAAATGTTCAAAGCAACATATGTGAAAGATATATGTAGGTCACTGCTGTGTAGATCGTGGTGGTACTGTTGGCCTAGCTATGCACAGTGAGGTACAGAGTACCAATGTTATTTATATTTAGACAGTCACACGACAGAGATGGACTCTGAAGTTTGTTTCTTTTCTACTGAGAGAGAGAAGGAGAGAGAGGGAGAGAAAGAGACAGAGAGAGAGAGAGATTGAAGCAGCCGGGTGGCAGAAGCCCATGTACACTTGCACAAAACAGGTGGTGTTCTAGTTAGGATGCCATATTTGCTATTTAGGGTTCTTGTGATCTCTGGAAGGATGGGTAAGCTATAGGGTGCGTAGGATGAAGCTACACAAAGCATCCATAGCTCTCCAAGCCTACAGGCTCCGTGCGACCTGGCACCGCACATAGCGAAAAGGGTTATCTCAGCAAGCCTGCTACAGCGTCTCTGTGAAATTTGGGTTACCACATTTAGCTGTGGGATTACAGCACATAATACCACAGATAGGAGATAATGCCTCAAATGTGTGGCTGGGGAAATGTAAGCCTCACAAGCATAGTTATGGTAGCTTTGGAGGCCAGGGGAGATGGAGGTGAGGCAGGACGTCAAGTGGGTAATAGAATGAGGCTGCGGCTTGCTGATGGCTGCATCGGCCTACCTTCTCCCACAGCTGGGTCCCCCACCTACACGGACAAACCAAAACAGAGCCATACAATGTCACGTCTGCCT
Source organism: Dolichotis patagonum (assembly GCA_004027295.1). Classification (NCBI taxonomy): domain Eukaryota; kingdom Metazoa; phylum Chordata; class Mammalia; order Rodentia; family Caviidae; genus Dolichotis; species Dolichotis patagonum. Next base: position 11,396 of record PVJX010003892.1, read on the forward strand.
CCATCCATCTCTCTCAGGGAGATATCAATAAATCAGAATATATTTTCCTCAACAGGAGTCCAACAGCACATAGAAAGGGCAGACTTTTTTCTTATATTTTTAATTGTCTTTTTGGAGGATGAAATTATAATTTGAAGTGTTCTGTCCAATGTTACCATGTGAATACTTTTTGTTAATGATTCAGAATTTGTTGCTTCTCGTGGCCAGAAACTCTCCAGATATTCATGAAACAAATTGCAACCCTTGGCATCATGTTATGCCCATGTTTGTTAGTGAGTTTCATTTTTCATTGTTTTTACTTAGTGACCTGTGTTCCTGTACCAACTCTGCACAAGGAGTGTAATTATTATGTACTGCAAATAGATACTAGCAAAAAAAAATAACCTCCCCAATACTTGGGCAAGTTCTGGATAAATCTGGTAGAATTCAAAATAATGTTGAACTGCAATGATTCTTTGGCTGGTTTCAGCCATCTCGGAGTTTGAATCTGATCACATTTTTAGTATCTCAGCACTTCCTTGTGATCTATAGGGACCGTTTAAATATTAGATTATAAATGTCATTTCACATGTCTCCCAGTTTTCTTCTAAAAAAATATGGCTTATCATAACTTTTGCCCTAAAATATATCTGGGTTGTTACATGGTTCAGTGTACAGAGACGTATGTATGTAGCATTGTCAGTGTACTCCCCTTTTCTCAAGTGTAACACTACTTGATCTTGGAAAAAACAGCCACAGTGATAATCACGACATGTACCATATGAAAGCTGTATAGAACATCTTAAAATGTATTTTGAGTAGCATTAGGTATGGTGGCTATTAATGATGTCCTTTAATTATTTTTATATCTCTGCCCTTAGGGCACTGATTCGGATTACACTCCCCTGTACCCATTTGTTTGGATGTAACCACGGGATCAGTTAGGCACCACGAGGTGTGATCAGGAGTGCTGTGAGACACCTCTGTCCAGAGCACTCGGCAGGCAACATTCAGATGGGACTTCCCACAGGTGTCTGTTTTCCCTCTGGTTTGCTTCACAGGTTTGGTCTTAGGTGGTGCCAAGGATCTGCTGCTCATCTATCAGGCCACTGTGGACACAGATCATGCACAGATGAGAAAGAAATCCTCACTGGGAAAAGCCAGTGATGGCTGGGAGGCTCTCGGTCATCTCAGTATAACCAAGCCTCCTTCTTCTGTAGAATCACTTCATTGGGGCTGCAATACATGTGATTTGCCAAAAGGGATGCAAAGGTAAACGAGTGTGAGCGAAACTAGCTTGGACAAAATTAAATAGGTTTGGATCCATTAGTGGTTTTTGAGCAATCATCATAAAACTATAGTAAAGAAATACAAATGTCCCAAATAGGCTTCTATTTGAAGACCATCTAAACGAACTAATGTACCAAGGAACATGCTTTGGCTTTCCACCACCTTCCCAGCCTTAGTGCTCATGCCATGCTATCAGAGAAATCCTCCTTCTTCTTGAGTGACGCGAGCACAGGGCAGTGCCGGTGCAGTGTCCTTGTTCTTTGTCATCCACTGGTCTGAGGACACCTGTAAATTTGCCTGCTCTTCAGTATTAGCTGGTTTCAGAGAAAGTGTGATGTTGTTCTCTGGAAGGTGACTTTTTTTTTTATAAAGGTAGACTTTGACATTTTTCTGGCTCACTAATTTCTTTTCTTTATCTCATTAAAAATACACTTCATTTATGAGAAAAATGTATTACCATACGTGCTACAAATAGAAGCCAACACACCAAAGAAAGTAACTGCTGCTAAAAGCTCCCTAATTGAAATGTAATTCATTAGTTTCTAACAGTTTCTCCACCCCCTACACACACACACACACACACACACACACGCATATACATACGGAATTTGTGCTTTAAAACCTTTCTGAAAGTTGCATTATGCTTCTTTATCTGCAGTGTTTTTGCTACCTTTGAAACTGAAAACAATCTATTGTATTAAAGCTGAAGACAGCCACTCACACACAAAGTCAGTAACTTTTTTTTCTGTGACTATTTTCTGATGTGGAATGATTGTATGTATAGATGCCAACCTAACAAAGCATTTTGTCTGCTGATGGTGTGCTGTATTTGGAGAGGGTAATCAGAATTTAATTCTCAAAACGTTACACCTGATGCAAATTGAGGCCATTCTATTTCAAGAGATTCCAGTTTCCTTTTTCAAAGTCACCCTGCATTTCTGGAGCTAATTTGGACTGAAAAGTAATCAGTTAGGTGAAAACTCAGAGTATTTCCAAGCCTTAGGCTGCAGGTGGCTGAGACAAAAGTAAATCCCATTCTGCTAGAGGAAAAGGAGGAAGAGAAAGATGAGCCGAGAAAAATTAAGAAAGAAAATATGAGATGAAAAGGAAGAATAAAGGAAGGAAAAGAAAGGCAGAAAAAATAAGGAAAAAAATTCTCATGGACTCATTTAGGTTCTGACTTGACGCATGAGCAGCCCAGATCTTATCAGATAATACACACATTTAGAAATTCAGTCTGCACGTGTCTGTGTTCCTGCAGCCCATTCTGCCTAGCTAAAACAACATCTTTTTTTTCCCCAAAAAATCTGTTTCCTTCTTACATAGTCCAAATGTTAGAATGTAGTTTGAATTCTTTTTTGAACATTAATTTAAACAGTATGGGAATAGATCAGCCCTTATAAGTCTAAATAAAACTTCCTTCAACATATATAATGTGCTGTGCTTATTTGGAGGCTAATGGAGTTGGAAAGAAAAAAAGTGGGAAAGAGTTAAATACAGAGTAGAATGAGCTTCCTGGAGGATTTTTTTTTCCTATAAAAATTTAATTGCTGCATTTTTTCCTTCATCCTAACCTATTTAGTAGAAATTTATAACAAAGCTTTAAACTGGTTTTTATACCAGCATTCCAACTGTTCAGATATTTTGACCTAAACAGGAAAATGCAAATAACACAGTACCACTTAGTGGAAATGGGGGAAACAAAATCATTGTAGGCGAGAAAGAAAATCAACAGGCATCCAAATAGTTGTCTGGAATTATAGATACAAGTCATGTTTGACATTCAGACGCTATGTCTTTTGATGGCTTTCAATCACATTAAACTCCTACTGCCACAATAATAAGTAAATTGTGTCACACTCTATCACAACAAACATTTCCAAAAGAACATGGAGGAATCCATTCAATGTTGATAGTGTAGAAACATTATAAAGTGTATTTGCTCAAGGAGAGAAACTTCAGTGACTTCTTAAGGTGAGACAGGCTCATAAACTGATACAGCCATATAATTTTGTGTAACTATATAAATTATAATCAGATACATGTACTAGAATCAACAAAGTAACTTTTCTTTGTTAAGGCAGAAGTCACATTCTGAGATAAACTGGTTCACTATTCAACTTTCATGGATTCTGGGGACTTTGAGAAAAATAGTATTGAAGCAAGATCTCATCTCTAGAATTTCAGGTGAGTCGGGGGCTGGGGGATCCAAGGTAATTTCCAAATAGAATGCTTTGTTTACACTCACTCACTCTCTAAAGCAAAACCTTTAGTAATTATTATTGCGTTGTCCTTACCGGAGAATGCTGTAATACCTTGATGTGTCTCTCTGTTATCTAGTAAATGTTCTAATCAGTTATTAAGCAACATTTAATTATTGTAATATTTTTCAAAATTCATAGCATATGTTAACAAAAGCACTAAGTGAATGTTACATGTAATCTGAAATGCCCTGTTAGGACCATGAGGGTTCTTTCCTTCCTGCATCCTGCTGCTCTATGTAGGAATTAAACTTTATTCCTTTGGCTCTGAAGCGCTCTAAAAGTCTGTTTCTTCCCACTCTCTCCTGAGTTCCCAACACCTTTATAAACATACTACCTGTGGATGCTAGATTTTATTTTGATCACCTATTCCTTAGCACACGGTCTTAACTCTCACCTGCATAACTCAGAGCAGAATGTATTCGATTCTACATCTCCTGTTGGGCCAACTTGAGATCTTGTCAGAATGGGTGCGGCTAAATGCAAACAGTTGTACTAATGGTTTTACTAAAAGTATTTAAGGCTTCCCAGACAGCACTTCGGGAGTCAGCAAGGAATTAAACATGAACAGCATTCACAGCTCTTAATCAGAAGCTCTTTCTATGAGAAAAAAAGAGAAATTTAAAAAATGTTCCTGCATTACCTACAGTGTTGTTAATGTAACTTTCTATTTACATAATATGTAAAAAGGGCTGTCTGCAAACTGCAATAATCTATGTGGAACGAGGACAAAAGATACTGATTTCTCTAAAACGTTCTTGTTAAGGAATAATCAAGAAGTTAGAACCTCTAATCTTGCAGTCAAAGCAGAAGTTTGGGGGCTTTTCTCTCTTTTTTTTTTTCATTTTTGCTCATGTATATATATTCACATGCACAGACGAGTACAGACAGATTTACAGATATCAAATATATCATCTTTAACATTCAGGAACTAAATTAAACTTCAAAGGAAAAGCTAAAGTTCCTGGTGAAAGAAACATTTATTCACTTTTGTTGTAACCTTAAGCACTTTTGGAGCATTTTCTCTAAAATACCTGAAGAAAAAGTAAGAATGTATGTATAGGTGCTCATATATGTTTAGCAGAGAGATGGCAGAGAGATGGAAAGAGAGAAGAGAAAAGACAGAAGGAAGAAAGATGGAAGAGCTAGAGAAGAGAGGCCAGATTAAATTGGGATAGGATGGTATAAAATAGACTAGAATGAAAAGGAACGGAATGCAGAGAGGTGGAGAAAGAGAGAAGACAGGAAGAGGGAAGAGGATTGCAGGAAGAGCAGAAGGAGAAAAGGATATTCTTTTAATCCTGGATACCTTAACTTTGCAGTCTTTTCATTAGTGGGAGGTTTATTTTATCAAAAGCAGGCTGCGGAAGCTCTAGGTTCTAGAGGCAGGAGTGGCCAGCTGCTTTTTGGCTCTATTGTCAGATGCTGCCATGAGAGACCCTAGTTGATATCAACTCTCAAGGGAGAGCATGTGAAGAGCAACACAGCAAGAGAGCAATAGATGAAAAAGTAACACATGCATGGGTGCCTGTAAACCAACAGCCAGTGAGCACACCATCTTGTTGGGACCGCTTTGTGAACTGTCCCATGCCTGGAATGAGCTTGCCAGAGTGGGGACAGCAGATCGCAATGAGCTGTCCAACAGTCTGTTTGGAATCTTATCAGTGTCCATGCCTCAGAGTCTAGCATGCTAAGTAAAAGCAAATGAAAAAAAAAAAAAAAAGAGGAGGTAATAAAAATTTAAACCATCAAAAACTTGTCACCTAATAAATGCATACTTTAGAAATAGAATAGCTTCACTTAAAGTTCCTCAGATACTCCAACTACTCCAATATGACGGTGCATTTTAAAATTCACATTAGCCTAAGATTATCATTCAGGTGTTCCATAGAGAAATGACAGAGATAGAAATTTCCCAATCCAAAACCCCACGTTTGAATCCTAGATGCACTTTGCCCTTGTGTTTCCTTGTTCAAATCTTAAATTACTCTGTGTTTGCATTTTGTGTTCTTTATGGAATAAGACTGAACATATAAAATACACCTCACAGAGACTTTCTGGGGTTCAGATGAAATCATATTTGTGAAAAATGTTTGTCAACTGTGACTAGTACTTTCACAGGGCCATTTTGAGATCTCTTTTACTTAGACGGAAATTAATAGTTAGCCTCGTTGGAAATTGTTCATTTCAAACTTTTGGTCTCAGTGAAGCTGTTGAAAAGAAATCTCCCAGAAGGAAATGGGAGGAGGAACCTGTGTAGCTGTGGAGAACCTTCCTCAGGTTTTGTCATGGAAGAGTATAGCCATCAACAACTAGTTAGGTTTCCAAAGCTCAGTGCTCCTCTCACCAATAATCTCAAAGGTCAGCGCTAAAAACCTTTACATGAGCACTTTGTGTAAGTAGACGCTGTTCTTAGCACCTCATTTATTATTCTTCTAATCTTGTTGAAAATCCCCTACACGTGAGAAAACTGAGGTTTAAATCAGTTATTTGTCCAAAATTGTACCATGAGAGACTGAAGAAGGCACAGTTAGCAACTGATGTCTAAAGCCCATGTTTTTATCTGCTTATCACAATATTGAGTTCGTTTTTACCATCAGCTGTACCTGCTGATTCTATTAAAAACTTTGTTAGTGAACAGAAAGACTTTTTGAAAAATAGACTAGAAGATGGAAACAATGTATAGTCAGAATAAAGGCAATTAAACAAAATGTGCTTGCTAATCATTGGTCTTGCCTAATTATTGGATTTCCCTAAAAACTATGGAAATAGATGGTTTACAAGCTTTTCTAAGAATAGAATTTCCACCTTTGTGCTGGTAGCCCGCTAGAAGTACCTGGCTGTAATTCACATAGACACAAAAACTATGTGGTTTTATCTACCTATAAGACTGTATTAACTTTTAGTGTTTCTATTCTATCAGTGTGGAGTGTTTTCCACCTTGCTCTTTATTTCTCAAATTAAGCTCTATGTGTTAGGAGCCAAGGAAAGGGAGGAAAACTGTGAAGACGGTATAAAAGGATGGCTACATAGTAAATTCAGTTAGAGGTGGTGTGGGGAGACATCAGCAGGCAGAAATTTAAACTTGAGCTCTTTCTTGTTTTTTTAAGTGAGCACATCCTGTTTTGGTTAAAAGCACGGAATGTTACACGGCACTTCTGAAATTTTTCTAAATCTACGTGTAAGTGAAATTGAGCAAAGGGGCATTACTGACTGTATGACAGCGAACTTACTCATCACCCGATCCCCTGATTTAGTGCTCAGACCTCAGCTTTTATCAATGTCCTCGCAAAGAGGAATTATGACGGGAAGACTTTGCTTTCCCTGTGGAGTGGTAGGCCGCACACCACTGACCTCATCCTCTACAACCTGTGTTAGGTCTCACACACTCATTAGTGTTTAAATGCCCCGCAACTGTTTCCCTTAAAAATTAGTAGAAGTTTTCTGACTACCACAGGAGATAGACCAGTTGTCATGCTATCTAGCTGTAGAGATACTACAGAGCTCAGTCAGCTTTGTCCCTTTATTACAACTGCATTGATATGTCCAGCTTCATATTCTTTCTCTTTATCCCTCAGGATTGGATCCCTCTTTTTTTTCCTCCCTCTCATTGTATAGATATTTTTTCTGTGTCTTCAAGTCTCATTTGAAAAGAGTCACTATATAATGGTTTAGTACTAAATCAGAATAGTTACACATTTAGGAGGTACAACAATGAACCTTACTAAAGAAGAAAAACAACCTTCAATACATGTTTTAAGTAATAGCCCAACAAAATGTGTTACATTTTATTTTGGATAAAAGCAAATAGAAAAATACAAAAACTTGGAAAAATATGTCCAACTCTGACAAATTTGGTAAGGTAATGTGTGGTGAATCATAGCTCTGTACTTCCATGAGTTACAGTTAAATGGTTCCATTGAATAACTGTAAAATGACGAGCCGACAAATGGCCCAGCCATAGATTAAGATTAATATAGCAAGGTTTCAAGAGAATATTTCCATGAATGCTAGAATACAATAGATGAAGTGTGGAGGACATGCATCTGAGAAGGCTTGAGTAAAATTTTTCAAGATGGATTGGGGAAAAAATTGTAGAAGTAAACAAACTCTGGATAGACTTAAGCTTTGACCAAGTTGGAGCTGGGATCTGTCCCATGGATAATTCCAAAGAAGAGGTAAAGACAAAGCCTTCTCATATTTATCTAGTGGGTGGCACTGTGGGTTGGGCTCTGTACAGCGATAAGGCACTGCAGTGAACCAGACAACCAAGGTGTGAGTCACAAAAAAGGGCACATGGTAAAGGTGCAAACATAAATGCTATGTGCCAAATCACGGAGGAAGAGCAAGGGAAAAACAAATGCAAATTTTTGTATTTTTCTATTTGCTTTTATCCAAAATAAAATGTAACACATTTTGTTGGGCTATTATATAAATTGCTGCATGCAAACTAATTTTTCAAGAACTGAAAATTGACAAGATCCTGAGAGATTATCTGATTTTCTTGTTCAAATTAGGAAATCATGGAAAGTTTCCACCTTCGAATGTGAGATAACAACAGGAAATGCACACTACCAAGCTTGCAGTTTATCATCTAAATACAAAGCCACTTGGGAATATAGCATTAAAATGGCATTGACTCAGGGTTCTATTGGGTTAGGGGGCTTTTTTCATGTTAATTCCTTGGTTAGTTAATACACTTTACCCACATGCCACAAATCTGCCATTCTATGAAAGTAAGACCTACATTCTGCATAAGACTCACATCAGATTCTTGTTGTTCTCTATGGACCCATATCCTCAGCAGAGCTCATATTGTGTGCAGCTGTTGTGCACAGCTGAATCCATGACCGTGCCCTTCCCATCTCAGCCAACCAAGGCAGGATCTTCCTGCTTTTCTGTCCTAGAACTTTAGCTGAAAGGAAAAATCATTCTCAGAAAGTCTCCAGAAACTCCCGGGGAATGAGAAGAAAGATCATCAATCAGCGAGAGGTAAATAGATGTTGGTGGATGACTGGTCTTTAAGGGGACAATTCTGATGAAATTTCATTTCTTTACGTTTCTCTGGCTGGGTGGAGCTCCAGTTAGTCACAAAAACAATCAGTTCGGTAATGTAAAGTTATTACTTTTCTTGGTTACTCATTTTTTCTTATCTCTCATCTCTGCTTCTTGGGATCTGTTCCCGAATAAAGGACGTGTATACAATTCTTTTGGCCTCGACTTGTAAGGAGGCCCAAACTGACACAAAGTTCAAAGTGTTGCTGAAGTCTTACCTCCTTCTTCCTGTACCCTACTTACTTCGGCTCTAATTTTTTCCTCAAATCTCACCTCTTGGTTGAGTGTTCTTGATTTTGATTCAAGAATTGATCACAAAGAATTCAAGAAGAATTGTATTTCTTGTTCTTACTTCTTCCTGTCAGTTGGGTCACTGTTTCTTCCTATGAGTTTCAAATTACTTTATTCCTTGTGTCTGTGTTTGAGTGGTAAATTTTTTTAGTTCTTAAAAACTGAAAATCTACCTCCACTCACTTTAAACCTGTGCAATGTATATTTAACCCTTAATACTAAAAATCTCCTTCCACTCAGCTGAAGTACAAAATACAGTTCTTTTAATTATTGACTGTTAGCTTTAAGACTTGTATTGATCACATCAATGACAAAAGTTAACAATTGCTTTGTTCTGAGATGCTAACTCTTAATGGCGGAGGTAAAATAGGTATAACTCATGCATTGTGATCAGAATGAGTATTTTTTTCTTTATTCTAGAAAACACAAGTTGGGATTATACTCCCTGACAACTTCAAATTCCACAAGAACGCCTTTCATAGATATGGCATGTCTATAGAGTAGAATCAAGTAAAAAGCAATGAATGGAAAGAGTGATATTTTTCCATCTACCATCTGGGTTCTTATTTACATTTTTCTTTTCAATTCCAGTAGTAGGAATATTTTTGTCTGAATCAAGCTGCCTTTTCTTCATTAGTCACTCAAGTAACTATTATTATCAATAAGACATTTGGACTTCTAAACTAAAAAACCAAATCATCATGATAGCTGATGAGTTGAAATAAAATTTTCATTTATTGATCAATACTTTTTCCAAAGTAATTTTCAAAACACTAATCCACATTGTCCATAGAGCATAGTTGCTACTGTGAAAACATAAACAGAAATCGACAATGTTAAGGTTGGAAGCTTCTAAAAAGATATAAAAACAAATCACAGCTTGGAAAAATTTAGTTCTTCTGAGTGGCAAGAACCTGTATCTTTTGAACATCAGGTTCTAAGACTCTGACTTAAATTAGAGATACCAAAGAACATACAATCACTCAAAATAAGTAATCACAACCAACGCAAACTAAGTAATGGCTCTATAGGTTGGTCAGCATAGGAATGCAAGTTAGAAACAAACCAAGATTGATTAAAAGTTTAGAGATGCTTCAAAATAGGGCACTGTGTTTATTATCTGCCTCAATCACGAATGACTGCTTGGAGGCCTGGTCATCCTCGTGGACTAATTGCAGTGGTACATATCCACGAGTGTCCACGAAGCCCCGGGACTTAGATAGTAGCCAAGGAAGATTATGGTGGGAAAAGAAATCTGTAGTTGAGTGGCATTAAATCTAACTGATTTAATGGTTTGCAATTTGGAAAGATTTCATATAGACTTCATATTTTCAGCTTCTTTTGAGAAAATCAGACTGGCAACACAAGAGATGCATTCTGGCCTAGCATTTTTCCAATGAAACTGAGTATTATCTGTATCTCTTAAACTTAGATACCCAGTGTGCATCCACCGCTACTTCCCTCTCACATATTATCCCTAGTGTATTTCACTTTAGCTCGTTTAAATGGTTATCCTAGAGTGCTTTAATGTCTGTTTTAATGTGAATTAAGAAAACAAAAAGAGAAAGAAATTACCCAGAAGATGTATATGTATTTGAAGAAAAATTCTATTTACCGGTTAATTTTGACAATGAAGTTTCTGCTTTATGCCTACTTCAGAATTTGTTATACCTGGAAACAATTACTTTCATTCATCAAAAGATTGGTGCCACCTAAGCCACATAAGGTTAAGAAAATAAAAGCCTTAGATTTTGAGTGGATATAGGTGGATAAAATAATTGCATATATTTATAGGTACATACGTGTGTATGTGTGTGTATGCATGTGTGTATGAATGTATGTATGTACAAATTACTGTCCCTGGCACCCAGTGAGTTTGTCAGTATCTTTCTGTAGCAAAGCTTAGAGAAGATCCGACTCTCAAGTTACAATTATGAAAACAAAACTGGTTTCTTCTTAATTTTGTGGATACCAGGTTTGCATACAGCATTAGCCATTTTCCTGTACATTTCCATTAGTAATGTCTTTGCTGATTAGTTTTTTCTAAATTAGCATGTTTATCCATTAGCATATCAATATTGCTGCCAACCATCCTCTTAATTTTTAGTTTTCTTGTTGCAACAAAAAATTTTTTTGCCAATAAAAGCAGGCATTTCTTAAAGCCTTAATTAACTCCAGCACAATTCTTTTTTGCTTCTTTAATAATAGTGTGTAATATTTACTAAGATTATAGATTTTGCTTTATTCAAAAACACCATTCACTAGAATAAGCAAAATCTTCACATTTTCAGATTTGGCATTAGCACAGTCTTCTCTTGTTAAGAGAGTTCCCTGATTTCTGAAATGCTTTGGAAATACTTTACATTTTCACAATCATGTCAATGAAGATTCAAAGGCAAGGATTTCCTAAATGTGAGAATTTTTCTAAGTAATTGGCAAAATAAGGTGGTTTCTGAGTAATTATTGTGAAGGGGAAAATATGATCACCCACACCTGAATTCTCTTGGCATCATCTCTTTATCCTTATTCTTTCATCATCAATACGTAGAAATCTGGTTGACTCATAGATTTGTTGTATACAATTACATAAATTTCAAGTTGCCTACATAAGATAAGTAATGTATTTAACAAAGTACACAGGAAGCAAGTTAAATATACAGTCTGTGAATGACTCCTGTCTACACTGTTATTCAAGGTATGTTTTTTGACTAGAATAATTAAATATCTGCAGTAGCTTTTTTTCTTCCTGCTGAGTCGGGGTAGACTATTGTTAAAGAGTTATGCTTACCCAATTCTAAGAACTGTCTTATTAAGGTAAGTGCTAGTAATTATAAGTGTTTATGCTTAAGTGCAAGGATTTTTTTTCACACCTTTCTGGTGATCAAGAAGGAAAAATGGTGAAGTTGATGGTGTTGATAACTATATCTCACATACTGTTTGTGGGGGTGTAAATTGTCATGGTCTTTCTGGAGGGCAATTCGGCATTATCCCTCAAATGGATATACCCTTTGGCCTAAAAGTTGTACTTCTGAGAATTATTCCTTAAGAAATAATTGGGTAAGAAGGCAAAGATTAATGTGTAAAGATGTTCATAAGAACAGGAAAATGAACACGGTCTCTCTAGTCATGAATAGAAAATTGGTCATATTATAAAAAACCATATAATGAAATGCTAGGAAGCCATAAAAATAAATTGGATGAAAATCTCTATATATAGAAGTGGCAGAAAAGTTAATACTTTTCCTTCAGTGACAGAATAATTTACATGATACAGTATAGAAAGATATATTTATATAGATATATTTAAAAGACTAGAAAGATAAAACCAACAATGTTACTAATCTCTGGTAGCCCAGTTATAAAGGCATTTTTACTTTTTAATTTTTATTAACTTCTCTAGGGTTTAGTGTTTTCACAACTAGCAGGTTTCGATTAACAGTTGTCTGTTTATATACCCCTTTGGCAGTGTTGTATGGCAACACTCAAGCACTTGATCTTCTCCCTTCTCCTTAATCTCACCATTAAGGGACATCTCTGCTGTGTGAGGTTTGCCTGAGGACAGCCGCACTCTCTCTCCCTCGAAGGAGTCAAAGAAACCAGATATTTCTTACAACTTCTAGTCTCCATTGGCACTCTTTGCCCAGGACATTGAGACCTAGACTGGAACTCAGAACTGTGGAGGGCCCTACCTCTCAGCCTCACTTTCAGGGCACAAGAGGCATGGAACCCAACTACCACTGTAGGCTGATTCCTGCCTTGGAGCCTGCTACTCAGCTGCGGGAGGATTCTGGGTTTCGTCCTTGGTGTTCATTCTCCAGCTCCCTACATATTCTCTAGGTCCTTCCAATGCCTTCACTTAATCTCCATGGGACTTGTGATGAAAAAACTCTATGAGAAAGAAACACATTTTAGTTATGAAATGAAAGGAATAAGGTACAGTAATTAGATACAAATCAAAATATCAAAGTTAAAGTTAAAAAAAAAAGAAAGAGATCTTCTGCATGAATCCAAATAAGTTAAGTATACAGAAGCCTAAGCTGTAAGATGGACAGGTAACAGGAGTGAGAATAAAGATCAGAGTTGACGTGTGACTGTGAGCATCTTGTTACAATAATTAGTATATGTCAGGGAGACATTCATCTCTGTATTTTGCTTTTAATAAAATAAAATGGGACTGTATTAAGAGTTTAATTCTTATTATTCACTGTAGTTATTGAACTGTGAGTCCCTTGGGAGGCCTGCTTAATTTATTTCATATGAAACATGTATCTTCTGTATTGGAAAATACTTTACTTTATTCATCTTCAAAGTGTTAAATGATCTAGTTTGTGTACTTTTTCTAGTAAGATTAAATAGATTCATGGAGTCGTAAATAATAAAATCACAAACAAATATTATTGAGATAATTCAGAAATAGTTATTCCTTGATTTTCTCTAAGATAAAGATATACTTCTTCCTTTTTGAATACCAGAATAATTCAAGTAAAGGAATTCTTTAAACTTTCCACTATTCATATCTAAGAACATAAAATATTTTCACAATACAAGTACATTTACCAAGAGCAAATGTTTAAACAAAGGAACCAGAGTTCTTAATGAAACACCCTCAGGAAAATGTTTAAACTTTGCCCTTAAGTTTACTTTGTTCACTAATAGGCTTCTATTTCGAGGAGAGAGTAGGAAGGCTAAGTTCAATGTGTTAATAAGAAAAAAGTAATAATATTTAATTAATTCTGGCTGAACACACATGGTTTAATATACTTGGCAATATCATTCCATCACATGATATGATAATTTAATGGAACTTTTTTATTTAAATTGCTGGCAAGTTTATGAAATTATAAAGCAAATAGGCCATGCACTTGGGTGTAATTGACTGTATAAATGTGTTTTATACTATACTGTTGGCAAATTAGCCAATCCCTGTCATGGAATCAATTATTATCTAGCTGAAATCCACAAACACAATAGCAGAAATATTGCATTTATACAAAAAACACTGTGATTGTTAATCTTACATTGTGCATCTTAAAGCAAGGCAATAAACATTCATACACTGGATAATCGTCTTAAGATAATGCCACTGCCAAATGATGCACAGTTAAAGATTCCTTGTTGTTGGAGACAGTCATTTGGGTTTTATTTGTGCCTGCCTCTCTGGATCAATGAAGAGGATAATGGAAGCTTCAGTAGTTCAAGCCAAGTAGAGGTTCAGTCTTGTGACCTCCGTTTAAAAGACGCACACTTCCAGAGCCACCGCACTTTAGCCCAGGCATTCTTTTTTGGAAATAATAACAACACCTTGTATTTTAAATAGAGCTATCATTTTCCAAATGCTCTCATGCACACTCTATCTTGTTACTTTTCAGAGTAAAAAGCTATGGTGTGGATGGCCAAAGAAAAACTGATCTGTTTTGTTTTTGTCTAGTTTCACGTACTGATGTGGAAGGAGCAGAGGAGGAAGGGACGGGCTTCCACATGTTAACTTCCTTCTTCATTTGTCTCTACAGTATTTCCAGCTAAGCTGCTGGAAACTGCTAGTTAGAATATTTCCTGCAGCCAGCTTCTCAGATTCCAAAGCTCAAAAGTTGTCCAAGAATGCAATGAAATCTTGAAACAAATGTTTGAAACAGAACTCACTGAGATGAAGCATACCTTCTCCCAACTGTGACTGTCAACTTATGTTTTCTCATTTAAACTTCTTAAGACTGTGAGGTTTACTTTCTTAATCTGTTTGATGAGAAAACTCAGATGTAAGGAGTACAGGGGATTCATCCAAGATTACACATATATCAAGTGGTAGAGTTTCTATGACCGATCAATTTTTGCTTGATTCAAAACCTTGTTCTGTTCCTACAATACAAATCTAAACAGCAAACCTGTCTTCATGCAGACCCTGAAAAAGAAACTAAGTCTGAAAAAATGCTAAAATATGTTCAACAGGAAACTTGGTAAGCATATTCCCTCAAGAATATTTTCTCCTTAGAGAGAGAACATTCTTTTTCTTTCACTACTTCAGCAAGGAGCAGATTGTTTTCAATGCTATCTCTTTGTTTTTTTCATATTCACTTGATTAATGTTTTAAGATTCCATTCTGTCTAATAGAAGTCTCATGCCTTAAAATTTTAATCTTTGTGGATTAACACAATCATACATACATATGTGTGTGTGTACTTATATATCTGGTGTTCAGAAAAGGCTATTGCACATAGTAAGTTTGCAATCAGTATTAGCTATTAGTGTTGTTAAATTTCAAATAAGACTTCTAATCTAAGAAGCTTTTATTCTTATCTTTTTAGAGAATGCTGATTCTTAAAGAACATCCCTTTTTGGAAGAATCTATCATATGGCAGGTAGTTAGATCCTCTCTGTACATCAATGGTGCTGTGTCCAATTTTAAACAAACACTGACTTGAGTGTATATCTCACCCATTAAATGTTAATGTTATTAAATCTATTTGGGTTGCCCCGAAAGCCAGTCAAGTGCCTGTCACTTCATAGTGATATAACAAATGATTGTTGGTTGAATAAGACACTGGAAAATCAAAAAGTAGCATGTGATACATGAAAACTTACAGGGACTTTAGAAATTTTTAGGAGTGCTAATATTCTACTTTCACCTCCAACAAATCTTGTCCTAGGTTGCTGAATGTTAGAAAGCCTTGTCCTTGATCATATTCCTCCAGTAAAACAGAAATTGGGCATTCTAGGTTTTCTATATCATCTTTTTAAGACAGGAATGTGTGGGGTAGAAATATTCTATCTTACTCCATGTTGCATATATTTTGGAGTTTGAAGTATAGTATAGCTATGTTAGTAAAATTCAAAAAACATTTCATTCATTTGCATGTGATTCATGCCAGAGACCTGCCAGAAGAGTGTAGATATGAATCAAAAAATGTTTTGATTCATTATTCCCCATATAGAAGTAATTATCTATGCCCATGAGATTCTCCCAAAGGGACAGCATGATATTTAAAACAGAAGAATTTATAGCTCTCACACATATTTGCATCTTTTTAGAAGCTGATAATATTTTGAAAAGAATCAAGTGAAATATATGAGTGCCCTCAGGCCTACAGGGTTCCAAAGAGTCTTGCCAAATATTGCACGCTAAAGAGCTCCAATTTGATTGGCAAACCTGAACTCAAGCAATGGGTGTGGAATATTAACTTCTCAAAGTGGTAGCCCTTACAAGTACAAATGATGGCTCTTCCATCCTAGGTTTTCTTCAGGACATTTTCTTATGTGTTTGGGTACTTCCCAGGTGTCAGTGAGAATGAGAACTAATTTAAAGTGATTGATGATTTGGCAACCACGGAATGAAAATGATTCACTCCTTCTCTCTTTGGCAGTCAAAATTCAATTTGGTTTCCTCCTTTCTGTACAACCCATGAAAGTAAGATTTGCTAAGGTTTAAGTAGAAGCTGTTGAATAGTTTTCTTAAATGACTTCAACTGACTTGCCAAAATGGGAACAGGGAGAGATGCATGGTGGGTTACAGAGGCTGATTAGTCACCCAACTTTTTTCACAGTTCTATTAAGAAGATTAAAAACTCCAGGGTGATTTGTTTATTAAAGCAGTGAGTGATTTCAGGAGTACCACTCAAAGTAGTCGTAATTGTTTCACCCTGTTCAGAAAGTGCTTTGATTCCACCTGTTCTTGGAGATTTTATTAAGTTCAATTTTTTAACTATAAGTTCCATACCCTGCCAGCTGAAGGTGTCAAAACTTGAAGAGTTTATTTCAGCAACTTACTATGTCTTAGTGTTTCTCAAAGTTTAATGTGTGCATCAATTTCCTGTGGATATTTGTTCAAGTATTTTGCATTTTTAAGAAGTTCTCATGTGATACACTGGTGTATAGACCATACTTTGATTTTTCAAGGGTCCAGAGGTGACTCTCAGCTCTGGGTTGATCCTTCAATGCTTCTAGGGAATTTTCAACTATAATGTCAGGGAAACTGTTGGGAACACATCTTCTGATCCCTTTATTTTACCAACAAAGTTCTAGAATTGTCCATCATTTCATGAATCAGAAAAGAGGGGTTTTTAGAAGCTTAATTTCACTTTTTTTTTTTTTGTACTGGGTGTGGTACTCAAGACCTTGTGCTTGCCAGGCTGGCAATTACGCCACTGAGCTAAATCCCAGGCTAGAAGTTTAATTTCAAATTGCTCAAATTTGAAATATATTTTTGTGCTACAATGGACAATCTTTTCACTTCTAAAGAAAATCAAAATAATGTCTTTAGAGTACTGTGTGTATCTCGTCCAGGTCCCTTGCTGTCCCTGTCTCCTGTTGCTGTACCTGCTGGGCCTGGGACGGCGGAGGAGGGGGCATCCCGATCCAGTGAGAATCTGCCGGTCTCAGGGGTTTTCAGGGCCTGGGCCTCTGCTCCCACTACACTTGGACGAGTGACTAGTCATCCTGTCTAGCACCACCTTCCCTGCCTCCGGAGGGACCTCGCACGCTGCCCTGTGTTCTGGCTGGGACCACAGCAAACACACCTTCACTTGGCTCCTTCCGCAGACACATATTGCTTTCTTTCCTCTGTTTGTCTGGGAGCAGCCCCTCCATAAATCGCTTAATTTGACAATTCTCATCTGAGGCTCTGCATCCAGGGAACTGACCTGAGATACATAATAAATGTCGCAAGTTTCAGAAGAAGGACACAGAAGGGAAGGGAGGCAGAGCAAAAGTGGAAGGGAGACATGAGAGAGCATGGAAGGAAAGAAGAAAGGAAGGAGCAAAAGTTGGTTAAATAAATGAATACACCTGGATGGCAAAAACCAATCTGTGTTATAATGGTGATGTGTACTTGAGTTGTTCTCTGTGATTTTAATGTAGCACAATTGCTCATGCTAAGTACAAAGAAATATTTATATTGATTTTTGGCTTAACACAAGATGAGCTGGAGCCGAACGTGTTGGTTTATGCCTGTCATTCCAGTACATTGGGAGGCTGAGGCAGGATTGCAGCAAGCTTGATTGAGACCGCCCACCTCCCAAACAAGATCAGATGAGGTAGTCCTTTTGTTAGAAAAAGAAAACAAATCATCAGTTTTTCCAGCCAGAGCCACATTAATGTCTGTTCACCTTCTGAAATTCCAAAGAGCAGAGAAAAAATAAACCCCTGCGAGTAACACATATACCAGATAATTCAGGTTCAAATACATCCACTTCTGTTCATATTTCAAAGATGAGGCATTCATATATAGATGATCATTATGTCCTTGCTTTATCTTATCCTTGAATGAGTGGTTAAGTTATAAATAAAATGTTGTTCAAAGAGATATATAAATAAATTGACATAATTAGATGTCGTAATTAGGTGCCCATTGCTGTTTCAGACACATTTACATAATTGTCAGTGCTGCAGTGAAAATAATTGTTTGCCAGGATTGCTTCTGTTAAGACTGATGGTACCTTACTTAATGTGGTTGGTTCTAAGTGGTTGTTTAGAAAATATTTTAAACTTTGATATGAAATCACATATCAATCACATATCATAGACAGGCTTAAATTTTCATTTGTCAAGGTCTGTTTTTCAAAAATAATGCAAAGGACTAATAGCATATAATTGCAAATGTCACTCATAAGTGAAATTTGAGAAAAATAAAAGTATAGTGTGTGTATATATGTATATGTGTGTAGAAGTTGATACACGTATTTACATAGTTATATACATACACTTAGGTAATTTTTGCTCTAGATTTTAGCTTTTCAAATATAGAGCTCTTTGAGTATTAATGCATTCTTTATTAATGACTGACTTCCAAGGTTAACTGGAATACAGCAGTTGAAGGAAATTAATATGATTCTGTCTGAAAGAGGAGATAGGGCAAAGATGCTTTTGTAGCAATTAGATCTCTTTATTAATATCCCATCTTAGTAACTGGATTTTCTCAGTTCTCCATGTGTCTTCCAAATCCTTCACATCTTTGCTCATATGTCACCATTTCAAAAAGCTCTATTTTGGCCATCCAGTTTTTAAACTGGTCTTCCCACTATGGCATATATACATGTCATATATTGCTTTACTTTTGTTTTCTATTGTAACCTTTTACCAATCTATATGATTTACCACTTATTAATGCTTATTCCTAGTGCCTAACATAATACCTGATCAAATAGTAAATGGTCAACAAATTAATTATTGAATGGGAAAAACACTGTATTATGCTAATCTTAGTTTACCAGGGATGAGACTGTAACTTTTAATGTGTATAACAAACCCACTGGGTGGAAAAGCATGTAAAGTTTGAAAACAAAACCAAACAAAAAAATTGAGAATATTGTGATACAACACTCTTCTATTATCCCTCATTATTTGCTGTTAAGAATCATTGTTTTAATCAAGCAAGACTTTCTTTTGGTGTCATGTGTAACTACTGATCTTATTTTTTATCCAAATAGCTCCTCTAGATAATTTTTACATTGTTTGTCCTTCCCTTAAAATACATTTTAAAATACAATTTACTTTACCTTACCACTTTCTTATCATATGTAAAATCTCTATAATAATATAAGAATGTACATTACTGTATATAACAAGGATGCATTTCTGAGTTTTATCCTGTTTCTTTTACCACTTTGTGAATCACAGGATAGCTCTACGTTCTTTTGATAATTTCAAGTTTTTAAAGTTTCATTACCTGGTAGTTCAAAGAATGAATGCAAAATTCTTGTATTTGTTAATTATGTTTAAACGGAAATAGCGACCACGTGTGATTTGAATATTTATTTTTTTCAGTACTTTTAGTCAAATCCAGGATCTTGCATAAGCTATGCAAAGTTTCCACCCCTGGGATAGGTCCACATCCCTAAACTGAATTTTGGTGCTTATCTCTTGGGAGTAATTTGTGAATTTGTGAAGTCTTTATACACATTTCCTTCCTCAACCAATCAAAAGTACAGGAGCAAGAAAGGATTCATCTGATTATTTATAACAGAACTGAGTTACAAGCCATTTGCCAGACCACAGACTGACAAAGTGCTCCAGGTTATTCTCAAAGATTTCCTTTGGATTCCACAGCAGCTGAACTTTAGATTCTTATAGTAGCTAACTCCATCATATGAATGTTTATTGTGCTAAAGAATTGTTCCTGATATGAAGTGGATACAGCTCTTTTGTTCTAACTGCCCTCTTCTACTACTAATAATAATCAATGTCTCTTATTGTAACATCATTTAACTTGTAGCTAGACAGTTATGTCTCCCCTCAGCCTCCTTCCACTTGAATGAGTGTTCCCATGCTCTTAACCTTTTCTCCCAGGTCTTGTTTTCCAAACCTTTTATCATTTTTGTTGGTCTCTTCTGAGCTACCTACAGCCTGTCTTCTAAGAGAATTCTGTGTCTGATAGCTTCACCTGATGCAGAACCATTTCCTCCAGAGCAAAATCGGTTCTTTTGTTTAAAGAGTTTTTCTTTTGGGCTGTTTCGCAAGGCCTTTTTTCTAACCTACAGGTGAGTTTATACTGTTGCTTAATGGTGTTCCCAGTTTTACAGCTATTTGGAAATTTACCAAATGTCATCATCAGACCCTTGCACAGATGTACAAAATATAATGAAGCAATTATTTAAAAGAACATAAAACTAATTGTTTAAAAACTAACAAAAAAAAATCCACCAAAACCACTCCAAGTTAATACAGCTGTTATCTCTGACCTGCTTTCAGCAGGAAGTTTACTTGTAAAGAAGACAATATTATTTGCAGGTGTGAAGGCCTCTTGACATAGATTAACTTAAGAATTTGGTTGAGTTATTTGGCCTTGTTTATATTTTGTTTTTGTTTTTTAATTCTTCCATAATCTATAACCAGGTTTTTCAGAAAATACAAAAAAGCATACTTTTCAAAATATTACAGAATTGCACAAGAAAAAAATTCCCAATTAATACCAATCCACATATCATTTTATGTCACGTGATAATATTGCCATTGTTATTGATATGACATGATATTGAGTGACATTGTTGTATGAAGATGTCAATTGAAGTAGAGCATAATCCAGAATGCATAATAGCAGTCTCTTTTATGATAGCCTCATGCACTGCATTGCCTGATAACACACACACACACACACACACACACACACACACACACACACACACAGTAACATACTGCTGCTCCATTCAACCATAAGTCTTTAATGAAACCTCAAACCTTTGTGCAATATCAATCTGCCAAAGAAAGTAGTCCCTTTGCAGGTGATATAAGCAAACTCAGCTGCTTCCCTTTAAAACTTACAGTTTCCTCTTCCATAATCAATCTAGTTGCTACGATTATCTATGTGACAGATGTTAAATGGAGAGATGTTTAATTTTCCCAAGGTGTTATTATATACTTATTTTATGTTCATTTGTTTTCACTCACCTAACTGCTTCATTGGAATGAAATTTCCTCGATGACTGTCTTGGGTTATGTGAACTCCACATCTCATTTCTAAATAAGCCTTCTCTGACCTAAAAAAGCATTTTACTGCCCTATAAAATAAATCCTTTTTCTCTGTGTATCCTCTTTTAGCTAATGATTAAATCCACATTTCACAAGAAATTATCTCAATACAATGGGATAGTCTGTAAGGAAAGAATCCTCTGCTCAGGTTGGGTTGGGAAACTATTCTTTCTCTCCTGGAGAATCATGATCCACATATGAATAATAAAAGCTTTAAAAGGCTTAAAAATGAAGAAAACTGTTAAATGCAATATTTCTCAACATTTTTGGATTTGACACTTACTATGTTTCTAGTCCTACAATGCTCTCATTAACAATCTTTGGAAACCACTAGCAAAACTCTGAAATACTGTTTGTCACAATATTTCAGCCAGTGATACTTTCTGTGGGGTGGGCAGAGTCTTCTAAGTGTAAGGAAGTAGACCAATTGTGTTTCTTTCATGGACATCTTTAACATATGTAGGCACATGGTGAGATACCTGAGCATAAGAGGTGGGAAGAAGTTTTTACAATGTAATTTTCAAAAGGCACAGATAACTACGAAGTATCTATTTGCTGCTGGACAATGTTACATACTTCATGCAACTTCAGGTCACTAAATGAATAATTATAGAACGCTTGTTCTTCTGAGAGGTGAGAACTGGTAAAAAGCAAGACAAATTCTCCATCCTGGTGATACTTAGATTATCATGTTCAATCTTTATTTCCATTTTACAGATAAGAACAACAAAGCTCATAAATGTCACCAGGACTTTAGGATTTTTCCCAAGGTCACAGAGATGGCTGGTTACTCAGCATAAAAAGGTGTCTGGAAACCTGCACAGACTTCATGAACCTTCTATCTCACTGCATACCACCATGCCCCAATCCATGTCACTGCCCGCAGAGGCCTATGGGAGATTAGATCAGAGGAATCAAACTCAGAGACAGTTAATCAAAGCTATTGTACTCAAGACACTTGATTACATGTTACACACTTTCTTCAATAACTATCTGTAATAATATGAGGAGTCAAACCCAGAGGCGTATTTAGGTGCGTAAATAACACTCTTCTGATTTCCAAGACAGTTTGGCATCAGCATTCTCAGTAAACTCTTTCATCCTTGGTTCCTAACCTAATTTTACCAGGAAGCTTAATCTATATGTTTATAAATCACTCTCTAAAAGTGAGCCTCAAACCCACTTTTAAGTTCACAAACCTCTTATTGCCTCTTGGAGACAAGAATATGCTGTAATCAGAATTTCTCCCTGAGTTTTTGGCACATGTTTTTCTTAGGGATGCAAAAAAAAATGTTTTGAATTTAAGGTCAAGTCTCTGCCTTTCCATCTATTTAGAGAAGACCAAAAAAAAAAATTCATATCAATTTCTTTTTTCTCTTCTGCACTTTCTTTTGCTCCCTTAAAGTGAAGATACCTTTTTACAAATGGCTTTCAGAGAAAGATATGAACCATACTCTGGCCAGGTAAACTCTGTTTTTATTTTATTATCTCTGATGGAGTGAGGCTCTCTTAAATTCTGTTGAAGCAATTGTCTTTTGTGTTTCTGTAACTTCTTGTCCCTGGCAATCTCTTCTGCACCCCTGGCTTTACCCTCTGCCTCCATGCTGTGGACTCACCAGTTTTCCTGCCAAGGTTTTTTTCTGAACCCCATCCCCATATCTCCAATAGCCTGCCTGGCATTATCATCTATATACATATCTTGCCATACTTCAAATTTCCCATCAGGTCTCCTCTGTGACTTAGTCATTCTTTAAGCCTTACATTTTCCAGAAGAGGAAAATTTGTATATGCATATCTCTGTGGCTTTGTATATGCTGACTTTGAAGTTTCAATCACAAAACCTTTGGGTTGTTTGCTTATTGTTTGGCAGCATGATCCCTTCCTAGACTGTGAGCATTTTGAGGACAGCTCTAGATCTTGTCTGCCATTTCATTCCCAGTGCTGATCAAGTGTACAACACATTGAATGTCAAGTGATTGATAAGCACATAATTAGATATATTAATAAAGTATGTAAGTCAGAAAGAATAAAGACAAAAATGGTAATTCTTAAAAAAGTCAATTACTTGTTAAAGATACTTAAAAGTTAAGAGACTGATAAAGCTCATTATAGGATCTAAACACTAGTAGTGTTTTCTGTAATCATCCATACAACAAGGTTTTTCTGACTTTTATGCAGAGAATATAATAAAGAGTACTGTGGTACTAGGCCTACTAAGGCTCTCTTTACATTATTTAGACTATAACACAATATGTAGCCTATAATACAATATTTATATATTTAAAAGTTGTTATTATCTGTGTTATCTTGGATCAAGATGAAGAAATACAAATTACAGGTTTATTTATAACTTTTTGTTACATAGTCAAATTTTTTTCTATAACACAAGAAATCAGAAACATCTAAAATGCCTGAAATTGTTTGACTCAACTCTTCCCATATTTTTCCATCTTACTGTCTCACTGGCTCTTTTCTCTAAATCTACTGACTTTAAAGGATCAGAGTCTATGGCTATTTATGAAGTTTGTACTAGTTTATTTTTTCTGGGACAATAAAAAAAGGTCTTACAATTTGAAATTCACTTTACTTGTCAAAAGTTTATTTACACATTAACAATATTAGTGCCTACAAAAATGCCTCTTTTATGTATAATAAAACAGCAATAAGGCTGTAAGCCAAATCTCTCATTTCTCTTAAACGTAGTTCATAAATAAAGTAAATAAAAGAATCATAAATCTCATGATATTTAAGATGATATCTGTGTTCTATTAATTCATTCAATAAAAACAAGAGATTCCATGTCTTTTCCTGTGACATGTGACACTTGCATTTCTGACAGTGAAAAAGAACTAATTATCTATTTTTACTGTTTATAACACAAGAGCCTCATTTCTAAATGAAAGACTGTTCCATCATGCCTAAGACTTGAACCTGGGGACAGGGGCCTTACACTGTAGTAAACAGTACATTCTGTTTGATAGGAGGGAGTATAGTACAGTACTTGGGCTTTGGATTCATAGATAAGAACAAACATATATTGGCATTTCCTATAAGCCAAGTTCTCTAAATGTGTTACATAAATTAACACATTTCATCCTCACAACCACCCTGTGAAGTAAGTACTATTTTTATCCCTTTTTTAATTGAAGAAATTGATCACTTGAAATATACCTAAAATCAAAAGTATAAAAGTGGCACGACAAAAATTTAGATCGAGACAGTCAGACTTTGGAGCTTGTAATCTTTACCACAAGGATGTGCTCTTTTGACATTTAAATATAACTCTCCTCACTAAAGGCACAGTTTGGAGTAACAAACCTCTTGAAGCCTTTGTTTTGTAATCTGTAGAATCATTGTAAGAATTAAATGAACTTGGAGTATACATCTGGTAGTAGAGCACCTCTCACAGAGTAGGATCTCTCTAAATGTATCTATCCATCAGGGCATCACATAGAAAAATTTCCTACCTCACCCATCATTCGACTATACCAGTCAAAGTCCAGGAAAAACATAAATGGCATGCTCAGATGTGTATATAATCTCATATAAATTTAATGAAGAGACTGTTAAGGAAAGTCAACAGTGAATAAAGGCAGAACCCTAATGCTAGACAATAATTATGGGGAGACTGTACCTCTAGACCTGAAAGGGAAAGTACAGAGAGCAATTTCTAGAACCTTCTAGTTGAAAAGATTGCCTAATAAGCACTGTTGCCTTCACTTGAGGAATCATCACTGCCAACTCCTGGGCTGGCAGGGATGGACCCAGAGTAATGAATACCTAGATGTCCATCTCCTGCCAGTCTTCAGTCCCCTCCTGTCTCCCTTTGATTACACCCACAGTGAAGTCTGAGCTCAAGAAATCTGCTCAATAATCTCTCCAGTTTTCTAGTATCTGGTTTATCAATTCTGTGTGTATTATTTCTAATATAAAATTATGTAATTCCTATATGCGTCATCTGCACAATTCTGTGAGAAAATGTACTGTAGCCCTAATTTCTGGGATAAGAACAGATCTTTCTTCCATCCCTGGGTGATTCATTCACTTTTAGCATGTCATAGGTACAACCTGATTTTGCATATTTATTTTTATTTCTTTATTTAACAGACCTTTATGTGAGGCTCACCTATAGTAGACACTATTCCAAATCCTCTAACATTAGATAACTTAATTTGATCCTAGGAAAGATTCCATGAGACAGCTTCTTTTTCATCTTCATTTTACAGATGGAGGAACTTAAGCCAAAGGTTAAACTCAAGATCACAGAATAAAAATGAGCAGAGCCTGAATTTGAACCCACGTTGACTCCAAAATGAAAGCATGAACAAGAATGTTACCCATGGCCTACTTTTCAGCTCTTTGTCATCAAAGGTGTCACAGTATCTTTACAGTAAGTAAGTCTATTGCAAATTAATTTTTGAGAAGAAATCATAAAATGATTTTAAATGTGTGGAACATGCTTAGATCTTGATTTGAACAAAAAGATTGAAAAATATGAGAGACATTCTTTTAAAATAATTTAGAAATGCTAAACAGAATGTTCAATGATTATGAGGAACCATTGTAATATTTTTCAGTGTGATAATATTAAAAATGTTATATATATAAAACACTAAACATTATATATATATATATATATATATATATATATATATTTGGTTGGTACTCGGAATCAAACTCAGGACCTTGTGCTTCCTAGGCAGGTGAGCTATATATCCCTATCAAAGAATGCTAAAATTGTTGATAATCATTATTTGTGGGCATTATATTCTGAACATGGCAGTATCTTCTTTAATTTTGTGTATACTTATAATTTGGGAAGATTAAAAGTTTTGAATACTGTATTGATCCCAATGAAGATATTTTAAGAATACCGTAAGAAAGAAAAACTGAAGCCTAATGCAGTAATAATATTGATAGTAATTACACTAAAATATAATAAAATCTATGAGAGCACTAAGTCATGTAGCCTTGAGACCATGTCTTGCTTCTTCTCCTGTGACCTTGAGTTGGGCAGCATCTCCTTGTGTTCTTAGCTGCCTGTCACAGCCTTCTCACACACTTGAATGGCCATTGTTTAGAGTGGGTATAGAATGAGCCTTGTTGTAGTGGTGCTCTGCTTTCTCCAGCCTACGAGTCTACTGGAGGAGAGCATTAACGTTCTTTCTCACCTAGAGTCAGTATGTGCTGAGCACAATCTCCCATTATTCCCTCTGTGGCCCTCACCCACTTCCCCTGCCTGGAAGATTTTAACCATTGAAACATACAACCCTAGAGCTCGTGTTCATGCTTCAGTACACATTGAAGATTTTGCTTGAAATTTATTCCAAATACTGATTCATCCCCACCTCACTCCCTGTCTCCATGTATTTTTACTTTATCTGACCATATTCAGCCCATCACTTTGTACTCTTTCCTTCCCTTTGCCTCTCCAGATGGCTGTTTTGAACTTCTTTATGCCTATTTATCTTACCAACTATTTTGTATAATCATTAGAAAGTATGGGCTTTATTAATTTTTTCATTTGTCTTGCTAACTTAGTTCTTGAGTCATACTTAAATAAATTCCTAGTGAGTTAATAAATTAAGCTATTTATTAAAGACTAATATACCTGTTATACTGACCATAGTTAATTTTTTTCCACCAGAATTACCAATATGTCCTGCTGCCCTTTAATCTAATGTCCTCCCATCCTTTAATTTAATGTTCTCCCTTTCTTTTTTTCCCTATGTAAGTGCATTACCTAGTGATTCAAAGAAGGAGACGAGGTGTTTTCCTAATGTTACACCTATAGGACTCCAGTGCAACACTATGTATGCCATAGGTGAGAACAAACTAGCCAATTATGCATTGCTGTTAAGTAGATAATAGAATTTAGAGCTTTCAGGGGACTTGGGACAGTTTAATGCTACTTTTTGATTTTGTAGTAAGGGTATGGAGATAGAGCAAGGTTAATTAATGTGCTCACATTTATAACAAAAGCTAAATTTTGGTCTTTTTCCAAATAATATAAGGTCTTATTCTACATTTTTCACATTAGAGAAAGTTAATACTTTTGCCTTCTTTTATAAGACCTGAGGCTTACACAATTCTGATGGTATTTTTTAAGCAGAAGAAAACAAAATTATGCACACAAATTAGTTATATACATGAATAATTGTTAAGAATTAGGAAATAGGTATGACATGAGGAAATATTTTAAAATTCTGAAAATATCACAAATATCAAAACATTGAAAAGTAATAATATTTATGTAAAGTAACAGCCCCCGAATCCTTTTTATTAATTCATTTATTTAGGATTGCAAAACATTAATTTAGTGACCTTAAAGTACTCCTTCCTATTTATATGGCAGGCTAAAAATTTTTCAGAAATAAAGCATTAGGTCAATAGATAAATATAAAATAGAGGAGAATTTAATTTTTCCAACTTGTGCTCAAATAACCTCTGGTCGTTTCTGGTAGGAACATGCCAGCCACTGCAAAGCCCCAACAGCTGTGCACACCTTGAACATGGTCATGTCCACATTCACTCAAGAGACACCCAGGAACTCCCTGCCGAGTGTCAGCCACCACTGGGTAGCAGAAATGTAAGGACAAACAAGACAACTTCTTTATTCCATGCAGTTCCAGTCCATTGGGGAAGTAAGCAAATTACGGGAGTAAAAAAATCAGAATCAGTGTCATAACTCTATAGTCAGAGGACAGAAAAAGACCATCGGATTACTTGCTTTCTTTTTAGGGGGGTGGGGATGTGATGGAGAAGAATTTGAAGAGGAAGAGACCTTGAAGTGAGTATTAAAGAAAGAGAAAATGGGGAGGAAATCATAGAAACATTATGTGCTATAACGTACAAACATGAAGAACCAGCAAAGGGGGTGTAAGGCCTTGGTAAGACCAGAAGATATATAAGTCAATATTTTTCAGTATTTGAAAGACAAAGGGATAGATGAAAAGGTGGCATGGACAGTGTGCAATGAATCTGAGCACTAACTTGAGTCGAGAAACTCTTTGTCTTAGTTTGTTTGCTCTGCTAAAACAAAACCCCATGTGAGGGGCAGCTTAAATACAGGGTTTGTTTCTCACAGTTGTGGAAGCTGGGAAGTCCAGAATCGTGATGTTGACAGATCCAGTGTCTGGAGAAGGCTGTCTTCCTGCTTCACAGAAGGCCATCCTTTCTTGTATCCTCACCTAAGGGAAAACAGAGACAGAGCTGACACAAACTCACATCTTTTCTTCCTCCCTCTTTCTTAGAACATACTTATCTCATTGTTCCTGTCACCTTCTGAAGCAGCGCTAGGGGATTTCTTTTGTAAATGCTTTGAGTTGCACTGTCAGGGCTACCTTAATATCCTTAGTCAATTCAAACCACTTACCTTGCATGGTCATTTTGACCTCTGAGAAGAGCCAGTTGTCACAAGGTGCCAGATCTGGTGACTAAGGTAACTGGGAACACACCATGAAGCTTTGACGAGCTTTTGTTTCTTTTGGATGGGATTTGGCAGCAGCATTCTCGTATTTTTCATTACATGAGATAAAGACATGGAAGAAAGAGGACTTCCAGAACTGCTGCAGAAAATAGCAAGAGGGGTAGGATAAGTGTGACTGAAAAGAGATCATGTTTTGAGGATTAATCAAAATGTCTCTTTTACTGTAGTATAATTTTTAAAATTTAAACATTTACCATATAGGATAATCACATGTATAGAAATATATATTTTTACAAATGCTTCTGTTTGCAAACAATGTGGTTTGCAAACAGAAGCATTTGACAAAATTTTGAGGGTTTTTGTTTTTGTTTTTTGCAAACTCTACATCAGGTGACAAACATGACTGTGGCCTTCTTTTCCAAGCAAACACAAATGTAGCAATCTTTCCCAAAATTGTAGAACAAATTAAGTTTGTGAACCAAGGTATCACTGTGTAAATACAAATATATATATATATATGACATATATATATATATGACATATATTATATATAAATGTGTGCACACCTTTTTACTTTCTACTTACAAAAATCATTATTTAGAGCAAAAGATAAATATGAATAATATTAATGATACTTAAGTGCATCAATAGTTCCTTAGTAACTATACACTCTGCTCTCTAAATATAAAATTTTTTAAAAATTTCCATCTGCTTTGTGTTTCATAACTTTCTTTACCTACTTATACTGCCATTAGTTTTCAATTATTGACATCTTATTCTTTCAATCAAATCTCTTACAATACAGGTTTGAAAAATCTATATGGGTTCCTTCTTTCGTATGTTTTCTTATTTATCGTAAAGTGACTTTTAAAAGATGGCACTTGTGGTTGTCTTTCCACAACCATCAGTTCTGTTTCTTCAATCCAGTACTAATCTCACAAGTAAATAGTTCTTCAAGAATGTTTCTTACAAGGCTGACCTCCTGGCACTATCTAATATGGTAATTATTAGTGAGAAGTAATTTTTAATATTAAAAATAAATACAATTTCAGTTGTATTAGCCACTCTTCAAGTATTCAAATACTGCATGTGACTATTGACTACTGTCTTAGCTCAAATGTAAAAGATGCAATCTTTCAGAAAGTTCTACATTATTGCACAAAGTTCTATACAACATTTTTGGCTAGATCATTGTCTTTCTTGATTCTTTTGAAATTGAAAATATTCAGGCAGAATGCTAATGAGTTTTTCCTCTAATTCTCTTCATGGGAAACACAATTATATTTATTTTCATATGAATTGTCCATAATATTTTGCATATAATTTCAATAGTATCATGAAAGTAGTAAAGTTTGAAATTAAGAAACAATTTTGGTTCAGTTAGTGGAAGTTGTCAACTCTGAAAAGATTGTCAAGTTATAATGGGTAGTTTGTGATAAGGTATCAAAGTGACATGGCTGGTTTCACAGGGGAAAAGGTAGTTCACAATACTAAACAGTCCATCTTGGTCAATTTGTCTCTGGTGAATAATAAATCTATCTTGTTTGCTAACTCAGCCAATTGCTGTGCTTGATTGACTTCAGAGAATTTATAGTCCCTTTCTAAAAATTTATTACTGAGTGGATCAGTATATTCATAATTTCAGGATTCCAAATAAACCTTTTTCCAGCCAGTTCACAAAAGGAATAAAGTGACATCATTCATTTGAGCAGTAACTAGAGTTTTGTCAGTATTTGCCCTCCAATTGCATCTTTGTCATCCCTGTCAGTAAGTCAAAATATAGTTTTAAAAAAAAAGATATAAATCTTACCACCACATTCCCTATTCTGAGTATGTTTTTAAAATGAATCAATCCCTTTTATGAAAAGACTAAACTCCAGTAATTCATCTATGTAGAATATCCAAAAGAGAAATAGGTCATGATTGCAGCATAAACAATAAAGCTTAGCACTATTTGGGAGAATCGATAGTGTCATGATAAATGAAGTTCTCTTCTTGTGTTGCTGCAACAAACCTCCTGTGACTAGGAAGTCCCAACTGACTTCCTACCCACCCCTCCTCCCCTGTACTCACCCCTACATTTCTCTCCAAGCCTCGCCGAAGCAAGAAAGCCAGGTCACACCAAGCATGAGAAGCCTCATAGATACAGTTACTCTGAAATAAACCGAAAGGACACCACAATGTGGTGACTGTTCGCTGGACCTTTGTCACATTTTTAGCTGTGCTGGCTATATCATGCAGCCACCCTACTTAGCAAGTGTGACGGACACTCAGTGCTGGGAGAAGTTGGTGTCATTCTTGCTGACAAGGACATTACATACTATAGTCTTCTTGTGCTGTTCTGAGCTGCATCAAACAAAGAAGTAAGTGACCAGACTGTTCAAAGTTAACTGCAAACAGGAAAAAGAAAGTTAATGTGACACACTGCAGTATTCTCTCTTAGCATGCAGTTGCAAGCTTTGAAAGTCCCGTTAAGTATCTCTTTTTTTAAGATAAATACCTATTAAGTAATGTATATGCACAAGCTGAAGTGTTAAATGGTTTGTTGAAACCTATTAGAGTACACAAGATGATAAACATAAATTATAGCTAATATACTGCACCAGTGATTTTTAAACATAAAAATTACTGACACTGTAAAAACACACTTGAGTCATCGTAGCAGCATAATAGCACTAATCCATGTTTATCCAACCATGCACTTTTCAAAAACAACACAAACCTCTAATAAATGCTTTGGCTTCACCTTGACAACTTATATGGGTTATTGCCTCGTTCATGCCTGGATAACCATGTGTTATGACTTAAATGTTCTTTAATATCAATTTATGCCTTGAAGAAAAAAGATTGAATAACATAGTGTACATATGGTTCAATTTATTACAGCAAAACAATCATTTTAGTTTGAAGATATTTTCTCATGGTGCATATCATAGAAATCTTCTTCAATAGAGTTCTCAATAAACCAGATTTTTTATGTCACAATAAATGAAACTAAGGCAGTTAATTGTTGCTAAGATTCTAAATAGATGGGTCTATTTGGCTTACTTGTCAATCAAGAAATACATTCCTTAACACTTGTATTTCTGGATTCTAATGCCTCTAATTGGATTTTACACTATCTGATTAATGAGGTAGTTTATAGGCTACTATAAAAAAGATACTCAAAAAAATGGAGGAAGAAATTGTAGACAGTCAGCATTATTAAGAGTCAGGAAGATGGCAAGAATCACAGTGGTCACAAAAACTAAATACAGGGAAGGTGAGGTGTGGAAGGGAGTTTGAGAAAGAGAGAGATTCAAAATCATTGGTGGAAATCTCAGATGTGATTCTGGAACAGTAGACAAATGCCACTCAAATCCCAATTTCTAGGACAAGTGTCCTCTCTGCCCTTACCCCACACATCAAAATTCCAAGTCTGGTAAGTAGATTGTCACTTTTGTTTGGCCCTTGCTGACTAAAGTATTGGGGTTGGGTCACACACTCAGGATACTAATTTTAAAGCCCCGATTCATAGGTGGGGTGACTGATGTTGCAGACTGTGCAGATATGTAATTTCTTAAGAAGAATTAATCAGACAAATCAACAGTTAATAACACAAAGGAAAATAGGACCAACATACATATGGTTCATAGTAAAATAGCAAACAGTCCTGCAATTTTAAAATGTATGCATTTAATCATTCTTTGTTCCTTTCTTACCAACCACCAATATTACTTCAGAATACTTCCTTAGGGGTGGGATGTGGTGGATTAGAATAAATAGGCTCAAAAAAATTATTTATGCTGGCATCTAATAAAGGATAAGACAAACACTTGCAGAAAACTATAGAAGAAAGAATGCTTCATTCAGCAGGTAGCACTGGTTGCTGAACCTTGAAAAATACTATAAATTAGTACGAAAGTAATCTGAGGGATATAATGAAAACAAAACAAAACTTCCTAAAATAAAAATCGATGATAAAATCCAGAAGTCAAAAATGTTATCCAACCACTGCTCGGCAGTAGAGTTTTTTACCCACTCTAAGTACTTATTTCTAACTAGAGTCTCTGTGAGATGCCCCTCCCCCAAGCAAACGTTTAGTCTCCTTTGTCTGCAGCTGGACTGACATCAGTCAACCCGCGTGGTCTTTGGTCTTTTCCATAACCTATTGCTATCTCCTCCAAAGGCAGTAATAAATCCTATACATAAAGCAGTGAAAGTATTCTTGCAACAAGATACATTTTGAGAAGCACTCTAACAATCAAATTATGAATTTATTAATAAAAATTCAGTTGAAATGAACTTCCCTGTTTCCAGCACGTGGCTAGCAGTCTTTGTTACCTAGTTTTCTAAGCTTTTGACTGCATTATTTTCCTCTTCTAGAATCCTTTTAATTTAATTTTTTTATTTTAAAAGAGAAAAGTAAGCAACCATAGAAACAATACAGAATTTCAAAACAGGATAATAAGAAATGAACAATGGTGAATATATTGTGTATTGTTGTCTTCAGAGTAGTTGCTCAGATTACAAGATATATCATGCAAAATTAATCAACAAATATAAGCATCCTTCAATGAACTAAAATAAATTAGTCATATAATTATGTTAGCTATCTTGTGTATATATGCTTATACATATATATGTATTTGTTTATATATATGTATACATATATATTTATTTTGTTTTCCTTCCTTTATTTCTCATTGATCTCATCCGAGTTGATCTTTTCTTGTGAGTAATTTCTTTGTCTCTCTCAATATGTATTGCAGATTTTGTATCTTATTTCCTCTTTTAGTTTCTTATGCTATCTCCTAGAATTCTTGGTGTTTTATCTCTTCATATTCAAATTTTACCAGTCTTTCAAAGTCCTAGTTTTGCATTACTTCTGCAAGGAAACTTTCTCTGCTTTACGCTGTCTCAGTGACTCCTCTCCTTCGTCTCCACTCTTAGTGCTTATGTTCGTGTGCCCTGGGAATCCTCGTGTCCCCAAAGGTAAGCAGGCCCATTACTGCTCTCATTTGTGCCTCCTTACAATCCTCCTTCCTTCAGCAAGTTAGGCTACAACCATGTCTGCTGAATCAATGTGATTGTTGTGTTCATAACGTTCAGGCTTCTTTATATTAGTACCATACTAATACGGAAAAATACCATAATAAAGATTATACTTTTGTAAAATAATTAACAAAGAGTTGGAAATAGAGGCATTACTTCCGTATCCCTAATATGCCAGCAATGAAAGGGAGCTGATTTATAATAATGATTTCTTTCATTTCAGTTTTATTCTTAATCTATCCAAAGAAACTGTATTTTATGATTCATAAATACACACGAGCATTTAAAACTCGAAAAAAATGTCTGCATCTATTGATCCTTGAAAGTATCATAGTGATAAACATCAAGAACAGAGCATTTTCTCCTAATAGGCTAAGACGCTGCCCATTGGAATGCACACGCAAACTGTCTAATCCTTCTCCATTATCCATTAGCCCAGGACACAGATTCTGGGATGAAACTCAAAGTTAATGACTGTTTATCATCATTAGTACCTCCAAGCAGTGATTTACATGCAAGTCCAGATACAATTTGCCACAGTTTCTGTAGCCCAACCGCAGCCAGGTCACCCCTGGAGCATCGTTAAGTAATTCTAGCTTGAGGAAACCATTCCCAGATTCCAAATATGGAGAACCTTGAGCAGCATCTCAGTAGATTACACAATCGACGTTTCTGAAGTCCCCCTGGAAACATTATCCCTGTAAAGGAAACAGTCATGTAAATATCACCTATTCCTTTTCTAAGAGGAATGAGTTATGGTTTGAAACTGATTCACCATTGTGAAAGGGGTGGAAGTAGGAGACTGAGCAATAATAGTCTTTGTAGTAATTTAGAAAGTGGTTGCCAAAATGTCTTTGGCTCACTTAATGGAAAAAAATCAATTCTTTCTCTGGAGCTACAAGGATGGTTTTGTGTGATAACTGAAAAACAAGACTATCCAGCATATTAGAATAGGACCTACAAGATAAATCTCTCATCTCTAACTTTGGCAATGCTGCTGATTTTCAAGGCTGATGTTTGAAAAGTATTTGTTATAATATAAGGCTTCGTTTTCCTCCCTGCAACTACAGGAATGGCACAATGCATGATTTTTAAAAAATTTTCTTAAAAATACATTATGATTACAAAATAAGTGATGGGGTTTTCATGAAAATTTAAGATCATCTTAAATAAAAGATTCTATAATCTTTTATAGAAATCAGCTTTCAACAACTGGGGAAAAAAATCCTTCTACTCTGTTTAAAAAGCAAAAAGAAAAACAAGCATACCAAACCATTAACTTTCCCGATGATCCCTGTATTTTAAAAATCTGTGAATCTGTACTTTTAAGCTGTGTTTAGAAATTATGTAAGCAATGATGTTCATTTTATTTCACATAATTTTTCCTCTTATGATTTGAAGTTCTTCATATGCAGAAGGACAATCTGCATTTTGCATATATTTACTAATATACACTCCAGGGTAGTTTATATACTCCTCAGGGTAAAAAAAAAAATATCCAAACCCATGTAAAAGTCTCAGCGATGCTGCCTACACATTCATCACTTTTCCCTTTCTGGTTCTTTCTACATAGTGCCAATGATACCCTTGTCGTAAAAACATGATCTCAAGCTATGTTTTCATTTATATTCACAGGTAAATTAAATGTATTCATGTTCCAAGGGAATTTGGGTGTCAAGCCCAAACTCTTTTTTGAAATATTTGACCCTGTGAAAGAAATTTGGAACAACAGTTGGTAGGTGAGAAATTACTAGGGATACAAGTTGGGATGAGAGTTTAAAGAATTTTCTCCAATATCCTAGCAATATACTTCACAGAGAGCAACACAGTCTACCTGTGCTAAGAAGAATCTCCTGAAAGTCTCTATCCTACTTATATCTGTTTTATATTTATGTTGGTAGATTTAGTACACATTTTAAAATACTTACCAAATTCAAGACAGAAAATTGTAAAACTTGAAAATTCGCTTTCCTCTTTTTCAGTGTTTTCAATAAAAGAAAGGGAACATTAATGTGGCAAGTGCAAGGGTGCTCGCAAAAGCACACACTCTGGTTGTCTGTCTCTAAATCCTGTCATATTTTACCTCAATTTCCCCTGAGTGAACAGTCTGTGTAGAGACAGGGTTTATCTTCTTTACATTCAGATGGTTGCATTTCCTGCTTAAAATGTCAGCTGGATTGTCTCTGCACCCTGCCTCCCCTATCTTTTGGTCTCTCAGATGCTGTCTGCTGCCTCAGGCAAACTTAATGATGGCTGGGCCGCAGATCCAAAAAAGGAAAAACACCTGTGGCCAGGCTGAAGTTTAGTCCTGAAATAGACAGGCAGTGGCCATCACCTGCCTGCTGTGTGCAAGCCCAATCAAGTCTATTCATCTCAAGTGTGCAGATAAGGGCTTTTTCCCCCCTCTTTTTTTCTTTCTTCTTTTTTTTTTCTCTGTTGTTTTGTGTTGAACTAAGTGTTTTAGAAAGAAAACAGAATATTGCAAAGAAATTATCCTCCCTGCCTGGCCCTGAGGAGATTGATCCTTAGATATGTCCCAAGGAATTGGTTGTTCTGGAACATATTTCTCACAGAAAATGTCATTCTGGGCAATGATCTTAGACTCCTTCTTTACAAATTTTGTTAGGATTTTTTCTTTAGATTCCTGAAAAAATGATGAAAGGGAAGTGAATTAGACCTACTGATAGCATGTCAGAAGACCAATCGTGGATTAGGGGCCGTGATAGCGGGACCTTGGAGAGGTGACTTCTTAGCTATAGCACATCACAACTGGAAGAAAGGGAAACTCACACGATTTTGGATACTATGAAAAAAGTATATGATCCCACATACTTTCTGCAGTTCTTGTTATGTTTGATTCATGACCCTTCTTGAAATACTTGCTGAACTATGATTCTAAAGTCTCCTGTTTCTGCCCATTCTCCTTGGCTGGCTGTTTTTTATTTCTTTTGCAGGTTCCTTTTTGTCTGCTCATCTTTCATAACTGGCATTGCTCCTAGGCCCTAAGATGTTTGCTATTTACACACTGTCCTTGAAAGATTTCATTTTGTCCTCCACAAAGCTGCACGATCATCCAAGCAGTCTTCCCACAGATGAGTGCTGTCATTAGTTCTACACCAGTTTATAGGGGCAGCTACTTGTCACAGTGTTGACCGAGATATATGCAGAGGACTACTGGGTATACCTCAGTGTACTCAGTCTTCCCAGTATGAATACCAAAGTGCCACCCTCCCCTCTCCGTGTACAGAATGGGACCATAAGTGAAAAATCAAAACAACTTTCTCATGGACGAGAGGTCACCATAAAGAAGAAAGATATCTACTACGAATGGAATAGGGTAACAATAGGTGGACTTTATAAAAAATTTGAGAAAGGACAGCATAAACTATGATTGCTGCCCTAGACTTTTTATGCTGCAAGAAAAATAATTTCTTTTTATTTTTGTAGATACTGTATGTACAGAGAGCTGTATATGTAGTTGAATAAAACTTTATGCTTTAAAATAAAAGAATATGTATTTAAATGAGGGGATTGTGCCTAACTCAGAGGAAAAGTTAACAAAATAGATTTTGTAAAAATTTTTCTACACAGGATATCTCAATACCTTCAAAAACATTACAAATTCTTTCAGATGACTTTATTAACTCTAATTTTTAAAAATCAGAGATTAATTGTAAGTAGCATGAATCTCCATGTGGCATCATTACCACAAACACATATCACCATCCTTATCTATTTAACTGGAAATTTAAAATCACAACTTCTAAGAAATCTTGAATTAAAGAAAAAATGAGATTCAAATTACAAATAATTTAACAATAAATGGCACTGTTCTCTAAGAGCTTCCCTTCCACATATCTATTGATTTATAGTTACATGAAAAAATGTATTCTAACCGTAGTCAATAGGATATAATGTGTTGTAGTTGTTGCTTATTTTGAACTCAAAATTGTTGCAAATTTGGCCAGCAGGAGCTCCTTCAGGCCACCTCCTTGGTCTCTGGGACACGGCTCCATAATTTTCTAACATTACTTTCTGGCCCCAGATATACTTGATTCACTTATACTTTTGCTGTCCTACTCTGGAACAAAGTTTTTCTCAGGAAGCTCTGATTTCTTTTAAACTTGTCATAATTATGAAAGCATAGGGACATGTATAAACATATCCATTGGCAGAAAAAAGTAAAGATCTCAAATATAGTCCTATATGCACAAAGAAATGCATGTTTTACATACAGTGAAAAAGGTGCTGTTGTAAGTTATGATTCTAAATTTCTGCCTTTTATCTTTAAATAAATATAATAAAATCTAAAGTGGATTAAAGCTGTAAATTTGCTAAGATATTTCTAACTCTATTCAAAGGAATCTGGGCAAAATATTTTAGAAACATTGGGATAGGTCATATCTTCTTAAAAAACTACATGAAAAAGACCAAAATATTTTATACTTAAAGAAAATGCCAGTAAGACAAATGATACCAAGAAAAATTCACATAACATTAATTGGGATATGTTTTCATTGTTTATAACTGAGGATTAAAAATCAGAATATACTTAAAACTCTTAAAGTTTATTTTAAAAGAGGCTTCTAAACCCGACTGAAATATAGGAAAGCTGAAAAGTGCCTATATTGAGCAGATTATTTATAGAACTAGAAATATACACAGGTGATAAACATTTAAAGCTTCACTAGAAACCAAACAAATATCAAAGAATTCAATCCTGGACAAATGCAATACTTCATAATCTTAAAAAGTGATGAAACTGGGAAGGAATGGCTATTCTTAAATATTACTTATGATACTCTGGTTTCTCAATAAATTGTATCAGTCTTTCCCTTTTTAGATATTGCTGGTGGAAAATAACCTTCCGCAGTCATTTTAACAGCATATATGAGTGTTGTAAAATTAAATAGATGAATGAATTTCCTTTTGTCTATGAGCTATGTTTCTCATTATTTGGTCTTGGGAAGCATGAAGATATGTGCACAAAGACACAAAGACACAAAGATGATGGTTCCTGCAGCATTGCAGGGCTAACAACAAAATTAATGGTGAAAAGGTTCATCCCAATGAAAAAGAAGAAATTATATCTGTACAATGTGTTCTATGCATAATTTGGACAAAAAGCAATGAATTCACATAAACGATGTGAAAGGAGCATCAGGACATTGTTATGGCTTGTGTCTAGACATCCCTCCAAAATCTTATGCAGTCCTGGGTGGAGCTTTTACAAAGGAGGCTGCATGTAGGATGACGGTGTTTGATTAATAAAGCAGTCCACTGATTGGTTTGGCAAGGCCCCAATCCAGTGGCCTGGATATAATATTAGGGACAAAAGAGGTTTGTCTTGTCCCCCACTTGTTTGTGCTGTCTTCTGCCTGCCATGAACTCTTTCCTCACCGCAATGCCTGTCTGCCATGCCACCCTGCCTTGATTATTGTAGACTATGGACTGAAACTTATACAAAACATGAGCTAAAAAAACCTTTTCCCCTTTAATTTTGGGTGTCAGATATTTTGTCTCAGCAACAAGAGAAAAGTAATTAAGACAGACATTTTTCTGAGTGGCAAAATTAAGCTACATAGGACATGCCTGATATTACATCATTTTAAAAACTCACAAAATAAAGCTACATAAACAACTATCTATACTGTGTTTGAATGGATAGAAGAAA
Source organism: Dolichotis patagonum (assembly GCA_004027295.1). Classification (NCBI taxonomy): domain Eukaryota; kingdom Metazoa; phylum Chordata; class Mammalia; order Rodentia; family Caviidae; genus Dolichotis; species Dolichotis patagonum. The sequence continues at coordinate 50,862 of PVJX010003892.1, forward strand.
TACTGGTACCAAATCAATTCAATGAACAAACAATTGTTGATTCTTGCAAGAGCGCAGTCATGAGTTCGACCCCCAGTACCAAAAAAATAAAATTTAAAAAAAGTGATTTATCATTCTATCTGTATTTAAGTTTTTACATATACTGAAGTGACATTATAATTGATAAAAAATTTAATTTTTAAAATTAAATTTTTTCATTTAATTTTTAATTTTTAAAAAGAAAAACAGAAGTTATTTGTTGTACAGCCATAATTAACATGTATATTATAGTCACATAAATTAATATATCAAAGGTTTATTTTAGTGATGATTAATAACACACATAGTTATTTCTACACATCTATACATAATACATATCAGACATCTATGTATGTGCAGCAGTTTGATTGAAAATTACTGCCTAAAATAATTATATATACATATTTTCATGTAATATTTATCATTTTAAAAAGTTGAACTTTGTTTTTATGCTAATTGAATCTTTTTTTTTTTTTTTTTTGGTCCTTTTGAAGCAAAGTCTTGCTATGATGTTTAGGTTGATCTTGGGCCCACTTTGTAACCCAGGCTGATATCGAACTTATAATGATTCTTTTGCCTCAGCCTCAGGAGTGTGGGGATTACAGGAATGAATAAGAGTTTAAGTGCACTGAGAACAGTTACTTAATAAAATATTCTATGGAAGGTTATTTTGTAAAGTGAATAAATACTCCATTAAAGGCTTGATTTGTAAAGTGAATTTTCTACATCAACTTTACAAAAAATAGAAGATAGCCCTGAAGGTAAATTTACTCTCCTTGTTCCCTATTTTTCTGACGGAATATAGCTACTTTATACAGATTATTTTTATTATATTCTTAGGCTATTTTTTATAAGAAGCACTTTCAGAATACAGCCTTTTTATATAAATATCAAAAAGTCTCCACAGATTTATTTCTGGATGATCAAAGTGTCTTTGGAAAACACTGTTTCAGGGCAATTGCTATATTAGTTCTCATATTTTAATTTTATTTCCAAATATTTAAATACATTTGATAAGTACCAAGGCAAGCTGAGGATCTTAAGAGCATGTTCAAGGGGATTATATTAGAGGCCTCAGAGAAACTTCCAGATCTGGAGGGATTTCCAAAGCTAAATGAAATTTTAGCAGATTTATGAGAAAACCTTTTGGAAATATTTTGTAAATTTACTTGTTAATGAGAAGATCTGATTTCTATAGTAATAGCCACTATGAACAGTTAACTCTTTTCATGGATGTAGTGCCTTGTTAAGAATCATAACTTTCAATTATAGATTTTATTATTTTTCTTTGAAAAAGAAGAAATGCAAGAGTGTGAAATATCTTTTAAAGTAAAAGGCCATCAAAATTAATTTTCTTTATGTTAAGGGCCTTTGGCTATCAAAAGCCAAATCTCATGAGATTTTAATGCTCTAAATTGATTACATGTTTTGCCACCTTGTGGTAATTGGAGGTATGTGAAACATAAAACTAGTATAAAAGCTATCCTATAAGAAGGTAATGACCGGATTTGGCTTTAAAATCTAGTACAGTTTCTTAATAGTATTCTGCTTTTCCTCTTTAAATTCTGTTCATGATCAATGCATGGTGCAAACACCAAACTTTCTTAAGTATCAGGAAAAATAGTCAAACCCAACTGGGACAAATATCTATAACTACAAAACCATTTTCATAATCCAACTGCAATATTTTATTACTTTTTGAAAGAGAAAATTGCAGAGGTAGAATAATACAAAGAAAAATGTTGTAAAGTTTAAATTGGACAAATCACATGACTAGGAAACATTTTTGAATATTCACCGTGAAACTGGTAAAAAACATTTTCATGTTTTACTTTATAATGAGAGACAGTCACCATCTATTATTTGTACATTCTTAGCAAAGCAAACAGTGATCCAGTTTACCCAATTATTGTCTTTCACAGCTCAGGGACAATAAATTAGAGTACCTCAGTGATCATATAACAAGCGTATATACCACAAAATTGACATTCAAAGTATAAAATGGAAGATTGAAGAGCTCAAAATATAGAATAAGTAAATAGTCTAATGTATAGCTACTCAGATGTTTTTCTGCAAAGATAAATACAGTGATATATGGAAAAATAGCTCATGAATATTTTTCCAGTTTATTCTTTATTCCTCAAGATTAATGGTGGAAACAATAAGTAGAGCAAAGGCAGTATTTTTTTAAAAAACTGAAAAGACAGAAATAGAAAGCATGGAGAAACTCCACATATCAACAGCCAAATGGTTTCTGACAAGGTGGTAAGAACATGCATTGGAGAAAAGACCGTCTTTTCAACACATGGTGTTGAGCAAAATAAATACTCATACACCGAAAAGTGAAGCTAGACCCCTGTCCTTCGCCGGTTCCAAATCAACTCAATTAATTATAGACTTAAATGTAAGAACCGAAAGGATGAAAGTTCTAGAGGAATACAAGAGAAATTCTTCACAGTTGAATAGGCACTGATTCTCTGGATCAGACAACAAAAGATAAATACAATTACATAAATCTAAAAATCTGTATAGCCAAGGAAACACGCATGATACAGAGACAATCTACAGAATGGAAGAAACTGCTTGAGATGCATACATTTAACAAGGCAATAACCAGAATACATATAAGAAACCCCAGAACTTGAATAATAAAACAAAACAATTAAAAATGGTAAATAGGCCTATACTGACACATTTCAAAGAAACATACTAATAATCAACAGGTACATGGAATAAACTTCCCATCATCACAAATCTCAAGGAAATATAAATCAAAACCAAAGTGCGATCTCACCCTACTCCAGTAAAAATGCCTCCTATCAAAACACTGAAGATAACAGGTGTTTCTGAGGATGTGAAGAAAAGAGGATTTTTATGCACTGTTGGACAGGATGTAAAGTAGCAGAGCTACTCTGGAAAACAGTATGAAATTTGCTCAAAAATGTAGTATAAAACTACCATATGATCTAGCAATCCTTCTACTGGGGACATGCTGATTCGTGTCAGTGTGTTGAAGAGGAGCTGGCACTCTCACGTTGATTGCTGTAGTTCACGTAATGGCTGGGAAACAGGAGCAACCTGACGGCCATCAGCTGATGGGCGGATAAAGAAAATGTGGTCCACGTACAGTGGAACTCTACTTGACCATTAAAAAGAATGGAATTCTGTTCTTTGCCAAAACCTGGGTAGATTTGGAGATACTTAAATGCAGTAAGTGAGGCACAGAAAGACAAGTTCCATATAATCTCACTAAATATAGAATCTAAAAAAAAAAAAAATCTTACAGAACCTGGGAATAAAATGGTGATAAGCAGAGGCGGGAGATACTGGGGTAAGAGACTTTAGTTAGAAATGTCTTGGTCTTTGCCAGTTACTTCTGCTAAAAACATTAGGAAAAAAATTTACAATTATTGACCCTTTACACCAATATGAAATTTTCAGTATTTTAATTAATCATGCTGCTATATTTATAAAGAAAGAAAGCAAAATAGACATGAGCTGCCAGGTGTTGGGTGCACAAAGAAGGCTGATTAATTTAACAAGATTCAGAAGTCCTTGACGGGCACTGACAAGTTATTCAGCAAGGATGCTTTGCTTTCAATGATTTTAAGTTGGGCTAAATTTTTTAATGCTACTTTTTTTAAAACTATGAATTATGGCTATAGTTTTTTAAAAAAAAACAGCAAAAATGTAATTGAAATACTGGTTACTCTCTTTGACATGACCTCTCATAGTCTCCCTGTTTCTCATTTTCTTATTTAAAATAGGAATAATTATCTTTCTGATATACCTTATGAAGATTTTATGATGTCTAAATCACATTAAAGTAAGACCACCTAGGTTTTAAAAACTGAGACAGCTGGGCCAGGCAGGGTGGTGCACACTCATAATCTCAGCATTCTGGGAGGCTGAGGTAGGAGGATGACAAGAACACTGCTTGAGCTACCTAGGGAGATTCTGTCCTAATTATTTTTAAATATAACGAATGAAATGAAAGTAAACTATGGGCATGAACTGTGTGTCTCTTCTTTCTCGGCTAAAAAGTTTACTTGCAAGCATGAGTCAGTTTTGGAATAACCACATTAGTCTTCAAACTGAACCATTAGTGAAACTATTTTCCTTCTCATGAAAACGGACTCAGTGAGGAAATGATTCTTAATGCCAGATATCAATAATACCAGGGTTTCTATTTTATAACGAGTAACTTTCACCAATGAAAATGTGATTTCCTAATCTCAGATGAGACTCTATTACTGTTGTGGTAAAGTGAGTATGTACATTTCTTTTATCATCAAAAAATTAAGTTGATTAGAAACTACGGGAAAGTCAAGTATGCAGAAGAAATGGATGTTCTAACTATGACTTCATGGATTCAAACAACAACACTGAAATGAGTGCTGTGGTACACCATCCCGGCACCTCTTTAGGTCCATGGACTCCACTCCTGCTTAAGAGAGCTGCATGCAGAGATGGCTCACAATGAATTCTCCCTAAGAACCATCTTCTGCCCTATGTAGCTGAGTCAACCAGCAATAAGCCTCTTTTTCAAAGGCAGCCCACAGAAAACTCCTAGGTGAATCTAAAAAGGCTTGGTCTCCTTGCAACCATTCAGTGTAACTCTAAAGGGCCATTTCAGTTTCAGAGATGATGCTTCGCTACTGTCAAATGTCTCCCTGTGCCCCATCTTGCCTGTCTCACACCCTTGCAGGTGGCACATGCTCCTGAGAACACTCTCCAATAGCATTCCTGCATACAGATTTGTTTCTCAGAATTTTTTCCTGGGGAACTGAGACTAAGACAGGATGCCATTAGACATTGGCATTAGGAAATAATCTCTTTTTAGTTGTTAATTAGGAAAGGAGAATCAATAGATTATCTAAATTTAGCAAGTCAAAATAGCAATAGAAGAGTACTATTTAAGATTACAAAATCAATAATTAAGCATATAAATTTGTTTGAAATCTTACCTCTCAGATTGTAGAGTAGAAACACCTACTTTTTCATTATAAGACCTTCTGTTCTCATTAGTAATGTGCATGTATTACTTCAAATTAAGTACAGGAACTTATTTTTAAAGTGTGTGTGCTTCTGGTTGTTATTCTTAAAAGCAGTATAAAGTTCTATGAACCACAAAACAGTCAGAGTAGTATTTAATCGCAGAGTTTACTGCTCTCAAAACATAACGGAGCCATTTAAAATTTGGTAGAAAGTAAGCCAAAGACCATCAAATCACTAAATAAGAAAGGGACATATCATTCAGGGATAGAACACTTGCCTAGTGTGCATGAAGCCATGTATTCAATCCCCAGAATGGAGAGAGGGAAGGAGGGAGGAAGGAAAGAGAGAGAGAGAGAGAGAGAGAGAGACAGAGAGAGAGAAAGTGGCAGCCAAAGAAATTATGGTGTGATCTAGTTTGATTTATCTCACAATCTGCTTCCCAACCCTTACAAATTTCATAAACATTGTTAATGTAAGAATTTGAATCTGAATATTGTTGTAACTTCACCTCAATATCTCCCCTTCTAACTCTCAGTCCCAAAGGGAAAAACTGTATAGCCAGAAGCTGCATAGAGACCCCAGTGCACCACGAAGAGCCAACTCCCGTGAACAGAAGCTCTTCTGTCACTCTAGCATCAAAACCCATCTGATTCACCATTATTAAAACTTTCATGTTGAAATGAGGGAAAAAGCCAATTTCAATGTTATTTCTCCAAAACAGGTGGTGCTTTTTTGTTTGTTTTATTTTTTGCTTTTTTCTGGTGCTTGGAACTGAACCCAAGGCCTTCACGCTGAGCTACATCCTTGCCCCTCCACCTTTTTGGACAAGATCTCACTGGTCTGCTAAGTTTCCTAGGATGGGCTAGAGCTTGTGACCCTCCTTTCTCCCCCTCCCCGAGTGCTGGCCTTGCAGACATGTGCCACCTTACCCAGGTAAGAGGTGATGTATTACTGAGTAGTGAAGTGATTCATTCCTGACACCAGGTATATAATAACAGTAGAGAGCAAGAAACCATGATGATGAAAAGCTCTTGAGAGAAATGTTAAGGAAGGAGAAGATGAAAGCAAATAGTATGAGCAACAGTCTGAACGAACACAGTAGGAAGAAAAAGAGGAGGAAAAAGGAAGGCAGTGAGGCAAGAAGAGAGAGGAAAAGAAGAGAGGGAAGGAATGAGGAAAATAGCTCGCAAAAAGACTTGTGAAAATTTATTCTTCATGACTTAGTATCCCAAACAATCAATGTAACTAATCTCATTAAAAAAGCAAAAACAAACAACCAAACAAAAAACCTATCCATTTGACCACATCAGTTTAATAGACACAGCAAAATAAGTCACTTAACAAACTCTTACGCCCACTCAAAATAAAATGTTTAGCAAACAAAATAGAAGTTTTCCATGAGGCAGTTTCTTAGATGGTTACAGAGAAACGCTCATGAGGATTCATGAAGTATAGCACAAGGAATAAGGCAGAAAGGAAGGGCAGATTTAAGAGGTGTGCAGAACCATTCTCACCCCTGCCACCCCAGGCCAATAAGTTAATTTTAAAATACAAAGGCTGGCCTCATGAGTTGAAGCAATATTTTAAAACCACTCACAATCACAATGAATAGCTAACTTTCATGTTTAAAAGTTCTCTATAATCCCAGGACTCTATCCTTAATCTCTTACTTCTAAACAACAATAGCATTTTTATTTCTTTGTCTTATTTTTTGGATTTTTATTTGTAGCAATCATAACCCTAAATGGCTTGGGAACAGAATTTCAAATTGATCACATTTTGTTTTTTCCAGAGGTTGGATGAGAGCTTTTCTTACTCTCTCTCTCCCTCTCTCTCTCTGTCTCTCTCTCTCTCTCTCTCTCTCTCTCTCTCTCTCTCTCCCAGGTTCTTCCCACTGAGTTACATCATTATCTTTTATTTTGAGGAAGACAGTTACTAAGTGTCCAGGTTGGGCAGGAGCTTGCAGTCCTCATGTAACTCAGCCTCACATGGTGCTCCGATTGTGACTGTGCACCACCACACTCAGCCCAGAAACATTTCCGAATAACTCCTTGTTGAATAAAAATTTAATAAAACTGCATGTAAGGGACAAAACCATGAACTCTAAATGAGAAGCATTGAATTCTAAACCTGACTCTGCTTTTAACTATACATAGGACTTTTTCGAAGTCTCAACATTTTTGTATTTCCATTTTTATCTCTGTTAAATGTATGAGTTGGAGTTAATTGTGATGTTTAAGATTCCTTCCAGCTATATCTCTGTTTTGCTATGAATTTTGAAATAAATCTTCAAAGTGACTTCACCTTTGTATACATGAGTGATGCCATTGTTGTTTCCGCCAGATCTTATCTTTCCCACAAGGTTTGGGGTGGAAAGAAGCACTGGGGAACACAGGGCCCCAGTAGAAACTGCAGCAATGACCCCAACAGGTGTTTAAAGTGGGGCACCCACATCTCGGTTATGTAGCCAGAGATTAGAGGAACAAAGGAATCTGGGTAAGAGTTATCGCAGGTGCATTTATGGCTAGAGAATTCTGCACGGTGAAATGACATCTGGATAGGGGGACAAAGGCCACCAGATACAAATACTCTTGACCAATATACTCTTTTTAGAGACCGAGTTTACACAGGAACAGTTGCCAGTGTGGGACAGGCCTAATGATTTTATCTCCTCTGACTTCCCTCCAGTGAATCTTGTAAAGGAACCAGCTATCTGATCCTTTAATCCAGCTAACATTTTATAAAAAGAAGATTCAAATTAGTTTTGCTTATTCCAGATGCTTTATATGTAAATGAGCCTCAGAATTGGTGGCAACTAAAATGTGAAGCTGACACCATGGTGCGTTATAGGAAATGCTCCCACCTGAGAGTCTTCTTAAACAACAGGATCTTTCCCTTCTCCATGCTGCTCAAGGCTCCCTTCTCTCAAGGGAGGAGTTTCAGAATCCTTAGATACCTCCTGAGCAATTCTTTGATCCCCAGGATGAACGCTTGAGATTCCTTTGATGTGTAATAGGCTTCAACTTTCTCCAAACAACACATGGATCACTATTCCTGCCTTGCACAAAAAGCATTACCTATGCGGTATTAATCAGCGCTTGCAAGTCAAATATTAGGCATATTCCTTGGGGTAATTCAATGGTACAACTCTGCCATTTTATTTTCCCCTTTGCAACTCTAACTAGACAAGGGAGCATGAAACACTCAGTTACAAATTATTTATTTAAAGCTACAAGCCAACACATGCAGACTCTAGATAAAGATTGCTTACTCTCCTTTATAACAAAAACGGCATCTTAATGGAGAGCCACATGGCACCTGCACCTCGCCTGTGGGTCAGCTATTACTTCCTGCCGTGTACCCTAGCATTTGCCCTCCAGCATTCCCATGCTGCTTGGCTCCAAATGGAAGTGCTCTTAATTTCAAATGATTTATTGGGGACAAGTGGGAAGACCGCCTGATTTAAGTCTGCTTGTATCTGGCTTCCCATGTCTCAGAGTGATTTTGAGATAGTATCTTATGAGTAAAACAGAAGTAGGAAAAGAACAGTGCCCATCTACTGCACAGCTAGTGCTGAGTGCTGTGTCATGCAGCTGCCCGGTGCCACTTTCAGCAGCTACAAAAGAAAGAGTCAAGTATGAGGACAGTGACTAAGTCACCAACTGCAATGGTTGTTTACACAACTTCCGTGAAGGTGTTTCTCTGAAAGGCGGTTGTGTTGAATTGGTCAGGGAAGAGAGGACCAGCCCGTATTGAACCACAGCTTCACTGTCGTCCCGCTCCTACTTCACTCACTTCTGGTGCAGCTCTCTTCAGACTATGAAAAAAGTGGCCTTATACCACACCTGTCTCTAGCACTAGCCTGGGTGCTGCTCATAGGAGAGGTATTATGCTTTTTATTCAATTGATTTTGCGCAGTTCCGAGCAAAGAGTAGCTATTCAAGAAAAATGATAAATGAATAGATTCGCGTGAATTAATTAAAACTCTTCTAACAAAAGCAGGTGCATACTTAATAGGGAAAGGAGCTGTATTTAAATAGGGTCCCTACTGAGGATACACTACACGATCTTTTACTACCAGTCCTCTACACACAGAACGGCAGGTGGAAGGATTAGAGCAGTACTGTCCAATCGAACTTATCAAAGTATTCTACATCTGTGCCATCCAGGACTCTAGCCACCAGCCGATTGTGGTTCCTGAAGAGTTAACACTTGGCTAGTGTGACTGAGAAACTGCAACTGCATTTTAAATTTTACTTTTTAATAAATTCAAATTTACACAGACAACTATTACTTATTTATTGGACAGCTTAGGTCTATAGACATCCCCAAGAAAAAAATTGAAAAGCATACTGCTTTTGGATGTTTTTCAGAAGAAAAAAAATATCTGCATATATGTGTGTTACAGTTGGTTCATTTCCAGTTTATCATCAACACAGAAAATAGGTTAAGAGTATGTCTTTTGAGTACGGCAGACCTCAATTCCAGTCTTTCGCTTTGCCATTTACTAGCTCTGTGACCTTGACCAACACGTTTTTGTTAGTGGCATGCAAAATGAGCCTTCTGGTCAGGAATGTGAGGATAGAAGCTTTAATATTTGGAGAAAGCATGTTAGTACAGCAACGCCATTCTAAAAGGAGTTGTTGACATGTAACATCCCCCAAATGGATATATATATAGGATCACATATTTATACATACACAGTGTATGAGCACATATACACACACTATACCATACTAAAGATATATGGTAATTACAGTTTTTCTTAGCTTATGAAATCCTATGTGACTTGTCCTGTCTGCTGTCAACTTAATATCCCCAACAAAGCACTTACTTCACCATCTATCACAGAATAAGAGAACACAGTGAGAATTCTTGGTGTATGATAGGAATTATAACAGCAGTGTATGTCTTTAATATAATATGTCAGGAGAAGAGAGACAGAGAAGGAAAGGAAGGAAAAAAGACTCAATATGTCAGGTTGCTTTTTGTTGGCTGTGTTGTAGTAAATGTCAGAAGCACTATCGTCCCTGGGCTCAGTGCAGGTGATCATGATGCAGAGAAATGGGATGGATCTGAATTCCCACATGGCAGGATATTCCGCCTCTGGCTAAGTTACTTACCCCCTAACAGTGTCAATTCTCCATCAGGATAGTAGGAGTTAGTTCGACTGCAGATCTGTTAGAAAAGTACAGAAAGGGAGGTCCTTAGCACACAGCAAGCACTTGAAATGTTTCATTTCTTTCTTCCATGTCCACTCTTAGCCCACTTTCTTCAGGTTAGGCTTCTTTGCACTATCAAGGGAACAACCATGTAAAATAACATCTAGTTTTTTACCTTTACTTAAAATTTTTTTAAAAAATCCTGTCAATTTAAGGTTCATGTTTTCCTTATCTGCATCTTCAGACAAGCAAATTTGATGAGCATAAAAGTTGTAAGACAAAGCCACCAATTTTCACCATTAGCAGAATAACCACCTACTCCTTTTTCCCACATTATTGTGCATGTGTTCCACTAATCGGTGTTGGGTACAGGACTTCACTATTAAAAAGCATTGAACTATGACTCAGGCCTTCTTGTCCCCCAACCCCGGATAGCTTGAATGTGGAGTCCCACTTCCAACTCTTATAAACTTATAAATGAACCAGTCGAAACTGAGCTAAGGTTAAAATGCACAGAATCATTGGGCAAAACCAACCAGACTTCCACAGAGTGGTCACCCCATGAAAAATCCTCCAGCCTCACACTCCAAGGTCCCTTTGTTAGGAAAAAAGGTAAGACTGAGTGCCCCTTTCTCACGGGTGTCCTCTGACACACTATCGGGGCGGGGGCTCTCCGAGCTACCTTCCTCCTGCACCGAAGTCACCACTTTCCCATATCAAAACACCTGCACATTTTAAAGCAACTATAACAACCAAAAGAGGTTGGTTCATTAATCAGCTGAGGTTGACAAAGCTGCTAACATTCTTCACATGCTGGCTGAAGAGCACTGTGGTCATAGATCACTATCTCCCATTTACCTTTCGTTGCTGGAGGCACCTGAGGAAAGGAGTCCCTTCTATTGACATCTCTGCATCACCGTCTTCCATCACAGTGGTAACAACCAACAGCTACAACTCTTGGGAAGAAAACTGAAAGTAAAAATTTAGACAAGTTTGGGTTTATTGCTATAAATATTTCAGAGAGTCAAACTGAGTTTCCAAGTATTTTCATTATGACAACTCTATTCCATATCTAGGATAGGTTGAGTTCACCATCAAGATGTTGAAAGCTTCCAAGACCCGCTGAGTTAGGGCTGGATGCTTGTTTTGTTTTGTGACACTTAGAGATCAAATCCAGGGGCACTGTACTACTGAGTGACGTCTGTCTTTTTAATATTTGTTTGCGGCAGCATCTCACTAAGTTACCCAGGCTTGCCTTGTGATCCTCCTGCTTCAGCTTCCTGAGTAGCTGAGATTATGTACAACAGACTCCAGACAGGTCCGAATGCTTTCCGAGACAAACGTTTAGGGCTACAAGCAACACTTGAGATTAGAACTCCCAAAAAATGCCCCCCAAAACTGAAGGTCTTCTTAGAAACATTGGACAGGAAAAAGAAAAGGAAGCCGAAGTACAATATTGAAACAGATGTAGAGGAAAAGTGTGAACAAAATTTTTCTTTAAATTTCCAGCATTTAGCATAAATCTTGGCACCCAGTAGTTGCTTAATATTTGCGGATGAATTAAACTGTTGAAGGAAAAAGAAAAAAAAAAACAGAGTCAGGGATACATTTAGATTTTTCAGACCCTAAATTCTGAAAAAAAAAATGGGCTTCCCTATGTAATTCAAAATAATATAAAAGCAATTTTGAGCTGTAAAACAAGAGTAAGGAAACCCAGGAAGTCTGAGGTTTTTCCCATGGTACTTTTAAAGGGAATATCATAAATAAAATATTTTGCCCTCTTTTTTGGTCCCTCTACTTGGTAGAGATCTAAAATGAGTTCTTGTTGTCCATGAGTTATCTGACCCTGGTCTTCTGATTGAATTGTGTTCTGGTTCATCCCACTGACTTTCACTTTTTCTCCTAAACACAGCACTTCGTGAAGATTTCTTCTTGGTGTAACTGAATTAGCAGCATCACTACTCTTGTAGTACTTTGGGGCCATTATTAAGTAAAAAAGTGGTTCCTTGACCACCAGCGCTTTGATATCGCCACAGTGGACGTGACAGCCCAGAAGACTACCACGTGATTAAAAGGCAGATGACATAAACCGGATGAATAATTCTGGACAAAGGGATGATTCACATCCTAAGTGAAGCAGCATGAGATTTCATTATTCCCCTCAGGATGGCACACAATCAGAAATTTGCAAATTAGTAATTTCTGGAACTGTGCACTTCATGTCTCAGACCACACTGCCCATAAGAAAGTGAAACCTTGGAAAGCAAAGCAATGGGCAAGGGCGATGGGTTAAGATACAGCTCTGAGTCCTCTGGGATAGGAGACGCTTAGAGGAAACCTGAAACCTAGTGAGTCCCAACCTTAGGGGTAGAGGGGCTCAGGCCTTTCCTCCTTGGAAGAAAGCCCATGTCCCTGGGTTTGGCGCTTTCACAGTCACTCACACACTCATATGCCGTTCTTCAGGTCTTAAGACGCTTTCTAGCCATCTCCTCATTTTAGACTGCACTCTGCGCTCTGGGCACCCTAGTTAAAACCTTTATAACAGTTCACAGTTCTCTTAAACCTTAAGAGAACTTAGGGTATCTACGTATCTGACTGCATTCTGCATTTCCTTTTGACTTGGTTGGTTTGAATAGTCTCATTATTAGAATATAGTCAAATAAAAGACATCTGTCTCTCTGTCCACATTTATTATATCAGACTTATGTAACTGTAATGCTCTTCTTAATTTGATGTGTGGATACTGGAAATGAGGAGGAGACATTCACAGATTCCAGTGATACACTGGGTGCCTCAATGTCTGAGCACCTGGGTGCATCTGGGGACTGTCACAGAGCTAATTGTCAGGTGTTGCATATTCAAGTACAAAGACCTCGAGAGCTTCAAGGAGTAGCCATCTTTTTTTAGAGGATCCCCAAAGAGAAGCATTGAAAGGTGTCTTTGTCCTATTTGTTTATTATTAAAAGTAGGTGCTGTGATGGAGTAGGTTAAATTAGGTGAGGCATGGAGTGTGGAAAGGGACCTGGCACGTACAAACTTGAAGAAAACTATTCCTTTGAGCTTGACTTGGGATATTCTATTCTATATGTCAATGGAAAATGGAGACATCATTTGTCTTTCAATTCTACAGCACACACCAGTCTTTCTCTTTTCTGGCAGCAAGAAAGCCTGAAGGGACAGAGCATGTGCATGTGTTCTTGACAAGGGGAAGTTTGAAGGACCACTGTCCTAGGAGCTGACTGGAGACTCGAGGGCAAAGAAACATGGAGGATAACAAGTGACTTGATATGACCCTTCGTAATGGCAGAGGGACAGCAGTGGAGCCAAACTTGCTGCTGCATGTGACAAACCATAATGCATACCGTGCTTATTAATTCAACAATGAAAAGTTCTCCCTCGGTTTTAAATTGAAAACTCATATAGTCAGATGAACGTTTTAGAGAGTAATGCACTTGAAGTTTGAAACAGGCTGAAGTCAACAATATTAGCTGCAGGATGATCTGCTCACAGGTCTGCCAGCAGGAAAGGTGATGAGACCGTAAAGTGGAAAAGATGAGATTTTGAAGCAAGATAAGAGACGCTGGGAATGTAAGTGATAGCAAACAGTTTGTGAGAATCCAGAAAACAACAAAAGAAGGAAAGAAGAAGAGGAGAAGGGAGGAAGGGGGGAGGTAGGAAGGGAATGGAAAGGATGGAATGAAGGAAGAGAGACAGAAAGAGAGAGAGAGAGAGAGAGAGAGAGATTGACTCTCACTTTCTGACTTCATCACTGCACATGCTTTATTAACTGTCTCTGCTTTGCTAACTCTCTAGTCTGTCCCCACATATGCTTTCCATGATCATCTTCAAAATAAGCTGCATCTAAACCCTTATCTCAATGTCTGTTTGGGGGAAGAACACAAATTAAGACAGGACCTCCAAGCAACTAGTTCTGTCATTGCTGATTTTACTGTCTTCTGGGCCCTAATTGCTCTACAAAAATGTTTCATGGTCTCAGAGTGTGAGAAACAGCAATCATTTTGGAGCTAATTGAGTTGCCTGAGGCCACACCATAGTCTTGCCTCTCTCTCCAGGCCCTGCATCCAACGTTCCATCTACTACTTCAAGAGCAAGTGATGTACAGATTCAGCAGCTATCATTTTGTGAAATAACATCTATGCCCATTTGTTTACCTCTTGTCTTTAGCTGCATCTTCATTTCCTCAGCAAAATTAAGTAGTGGTGACAGAGACCCTCAAATATGTATTATCTTGGAGCCAGAGTGTGCAGATCCCTGCACCTCATCATGGTAGCGTTGGAGGCACCCACCGTTGCGTACTGGGCTTGCTTACAGATCAGGCAGTGAGAACACATGTGGTCTCTCTCTTACACGTGCTCAAAGGAACAAAACTCTCAGCCACCTCCCTTTTGTTCAGCTGGCAGAAGATGTTTGTAGCACAGCCCAAGGACTGAGGCTGCGACTCTGGCTTCTGTAGATAAATTAATTTATTATTTAAGCACATCTGCCTTTTTATTTAAAGAGGTGCTGTGGCCTCCACTTGTGCTCTTGTGTGGAGGAAAACATCACACTGAGATCTCAAGTGTCACAGCAATTAGTCAGATGGGGAAGGATGCTGCTCTGGTATGTTCAGGGACACTGTACTTGATAATCTTTAATTTGCTTGATATTACAATTAAGGTAACTTCAAATGTGTTATAACCTTAATAATGTCAACATGTTTCCATTATCTCTGGTGTACATATTATTTTTAACCTACTTCACACATAAGAATGTATTAATGCATTTTTTGGCTGCTGGTAAAGTGGCCCTCTACCAGGCTTGTGAAGGACTTAATAACCTTGTAGAAATGTTTTGCTGATGAGTATTTAAAAATTATTGGAAAATCACTCAGGATTAGAAAAAAATTGTACTATGTTATCACTTGCTGGGAGAGAGAGAGAAATTCATGAGGGGAGACACGATTAATAGGAAAACTGACAACACTGGCATTCAGGTGACAAAGAGAGAGGGAAGGAAGGGCAACGCAGCTGAGTTAGAAGTCAAAAGACCCAGGTTTCTAACTCTGGCTTCATAACTTCTTAGTTGTGTGATCCTGCGAAAATTGCTGAGCTTGTCTGTGAGTTGATCTCTTCATTTCCACCTGAAAATCTCTGGTCATTCCAGCAGTTTTTATATGAGAATGTAATTAATGGGTACTGGTGAAAGAATTATATAAACTGTGACGAGCCATGCAAGTGGCTTTGTTATTGCACCGAGCTGGGACAAAGGCACTAGGATGATGAGTGATGCTGCTGCTTCCTGTAGTCACTTGTCACTTGGGTTTCCCTTGGTACTTTTTAAATAAGGAGAAAGGGATGGAGAAGAAATTCATTTCCTCCATCTTGATCTATCTAGCCAAAAATGATACGTGATCCCTGCTTCACATTTATGCCTCTGATCAACATGAGTGTGGGTTCTATGCTGGAGAGGAGAAGGCTGCTAAAGGCAACCAGAAAATGGAATTTGTAAACGTCACATTATTTCATACTATGACACTGGCTGGTGGTCAAATTTTAATGTCTTGTTTTGAGAGCAACTTTGTTAGCTTTGAGCAGTCACTCATGTCCCCTCCTCCTTCCCAAACTCTTCAGAGGCAAACATAACCCCATGCCTGGATTATTGAGGTAAACTTTTATATAACTCTAACACTTTACACTGGTGTGAAATTACTGATACACTGGGATCCTCCATTTTCCCTAATTAGACCAGTGAGTGAGGGATTTGCAAAAACAATTCCAGAGACTCTCACTTTAATATTAACTAATGTGCACTTGGCCTACTTTTTGATTTTCCCACTGAACATATAGGGTCAGTTTCTCATCTTGCTCGGCACCCCTGTGGAGTAAGCTCAGAAGTGCGATGTTTTCAAAGGCAGTGTTCTCCCTCCCTTCTTTGCCCTGTCCTTCGCCTCCACAGGATGTGATATGCTGTCCATCCAGAGACAGAAGTATTCTTTTATGGCAATATTGTATGATTTTGATAATCTAATCTCATATTTCAGCTAAAGAAAACTGTTAAATTCATTTTACCTATATATAGCCTTGTATGATTACTGTGTGTATGTGTGTGCACGTGTGCGTGTGTGTGTGTTTAACATGGATGGAGTTTCAGAATTTTAGGTTACTTTTCATTCAGGTAGACTTTGGAGAAGGTAAAGCAGAAACACCAAGGGAAATAGCTTTCCTGACGATCTAAGTGAAACACCAAGGGAAAAATGATGATTTGTAGAATCAGATAGATTGTATTCAGATTCTGGCCTCTGATCTGATTTACTGCTCAATCTTCAGCAAGTAAATTTATTTAAACTCCATGTTACCCATCCACAAAATGGGAATAAAATTTCATTCTTAATTTGTTTGTGAGTTAATAATAAAAGTTGTAATAAACTGTCTTCCATATCCTAGCAATAGGAGATGCTGGCTTATGTACTGTCATTCCTGTAGAACTGGTAGCATCTACTTAACTTGTCAATTCTAAGGGGCTCTTGAGAGATTAGACAGATAAGATATAGAAAATCTGCCTAGTGAAAAGGAAAATAAAAATACTGACTTAAGGAACAAGAGAAATTGGGTCAAGACCATTTGCTGTCTACTCTGTCTTGCATTAGCTTTGCTTGTCAATGCAATGAGGTGTTAAGACTCCTGGTTTTACTTTCTTTAAAAGTTTTCCTTTCTAGCACTAGGTACTTTTTTTTTCCATTTTATTTTAAGGAGAATAAGACAAAAGAGGTCAGCACAGAGCAGATCGGAACCGGTCAACATAGGCAACACAATACTTAACATTAAGACAACCGGACATTAACAATATAGCTATCACAATATTTCTTTCTCTGCTATAGTTGAGCATAGTTTCAAATGCAATATATCAAACATAACAAAAAAGTATAAAACCATTCAAAGAGTGAAAGAATTACAGGACATTCTGAACCAAATAACAGAGAATGATATATAATATGACTATAGAATGACTATAATATCTCATTTTCAATAAAAAAATTTGTTTATACTTTCACACATATTCAAATCCCAATAAGACACAATGTGATAGATAGACCCAATGGAAATAGAAGAATAGAAGCTTGGTAGGACTTCTAAGAAGGACAGTATTAAATCAGCAATAGCTATCATAATGTTTTGTTCTCTTTAAAACAGCTGTTCATAGCATCACATATAATAAAGTCAAACAAAACAGGATAAAACCATTCCAACTGATAAATGAAAACATTGAAAAGTTCAAAGCTATGAGATGGGGACTCATGCTTACCATAAAATCTTATATATGCTTACCAACTCTCATACTAGGGAGACTATATGGTATTTACACATGTGAGTTTGGTTTATTTCGCTTATGAGTATGGTCTCAAGTCATGTCCATTTATTTATAAATATCTCAATGTGATCATTCTTTATAGCTGAGTAGTACTCCATTGTATAAAAATATCACAACTTTTTTATCCATTCCTCAGTGGATGGGCACTTAGGCTGCTTCCAAGATCTGGCTATTACAAATTGTGCTTCTATAAACATGGGTGCACATACATCACTGTGGTATGATATTTTCAGTTCTTCTGGGAATAAGCCTAGAAGTGGAATATCTGGGTCAAATGGGACCTCCAGACCAAGCTTTTTGAGGAATCTCCAGACTGAGATTAGAAGATGCAACCACAACCACAAACTCACTCAACCACCTTATCTTTGATAAAGGGGCCAAACATGCTCTCTGGAAGAATGACAGTCTCTTTAACAAATGGTGCTGGAAAAACTGGCTATCCATATGCAGAAGATTAAAACTAGACCCATGCCTATCACCATGTACTAAACTAAAATCTAAATGGATCAAAGATCTAAATATTAAAACAGAAACACTAAATCTGCTGGAAGACAAAGTGGGTAAAAATCTCAAAGATTTTTGATTTTTTAGGTGTAGGAAGAGTATTCATGAACAAGAATCAAACTACATGGGAAATACTTCCCAGAATCAATAACTGGGACCACATCTTATTAAAGAGTTTCTGCACATCAAAAGAGATTTCCAGCAGAGTGAAAAGAAAACCCACAAACTGGGAAAAAATCTTAATGGACAGTCCCTTAGACAAAGGACTTCTGTCTGGAACTTACAAAGAATTAAAAAAAATCAGACCCTCGAAATTCAAAGTCCCAATCCACAAATGGGCATCTGAAATGAATACACAGTTCTCAGATGAAGAAATACGAATGACAAATAAATACATGAAAAAATGTTCATCATCATTAGTCATGAGAGAAATGCAAATTAAAACCACACTGAGATTCCATCTCACTCCAGAAAGACTGGCTAGGATAGAAAAGACTACCAACAAGTGGTGGAGAGGCTGTGGGGAGAAAGGAACTCTTCTACACTGTTGGTGGAAGTGTAGACTCGTGCAACCACTGTGGAGCACTAGGTACATTTTGAAGTCAAACAGAACCACACTAGGAAAAGGGAGGAAAAAGCAGGCAGTACACTAATCTTCCAACTCAGCTCAACCAAAGGAGCTCTTTTTACTCTTTGGCACACCCCACTTCCCATTGTGCTGCTTAAGCTTCCTCATGGAGAATAGCTTGGCACACTCTTGGGTACAATGACCTTATGATGTTTTTCCAGCTCTGATGTTACATCACGGAGGTTGCCACCTTCTCCCACACTTCAGTCTGGCAGACTTTCACCCAGTTTGAGGTACCAGGAAATTTCAAGGTGGTTAAGGTGGCAAAGTTGACTTTTATGACAACCATGAGATAGATACATAATTCTACTTCAGAGTTTTTCCCAACAACCTTCTGCCTCAGACTCCCATCTTACTCCAGCCCATTCCTCCATTTTCTCCCAGACTATCCTTCTGTTGGGATTACAAACACCTAATCCTTATCTCTGATGATGTGTATCTCCACATGACTTGTGGCTAATTAGGAAAAAAGCACTTTACACTCTCCTCCCCTTGAAATGTCCTTACTCAGAATGATAATCTTTGAAGGAGGGAACTTTTCTGTATGTGTATCTTTTCTCAGTTTCTAAATCCCTGCTGTGTGCCAGACATCTGGTTTTTCTGCCCCAGAGCA
The DNA here is from genome assembly GCA_004027295.1 of Dolichotis patagonum. NCBI lineage: Eukaryota > Metazoa > Chordata > Mammalia > Rodentia > Caviidae > Dolichotis > Dolichotis patagonum. The sequence goes on from PVJX010003892.1 coordinate 70,153, forward strand.
TTAGTTTTTATATCACATGTGAAAGTTTCTGTTATGGCCATTAAAAGACAGGCTTTGAGACTTATGCTTTGGTTCTGGATGTATAACTCTTTTGCTTCTCTGCCATGCACAACTTACTAACCTTCCTGCTTTCTGGTATTTGTGCATAATATCTATGCTGGAGTTATTGAGAGTGGAGGAAAATAAGATAAATAAGAAGATAAATAATCCCCTAAACCAGTCTTATCTCCTACTTTTTGTTACAATCGTACTTACCATTATCATCATCATAGATTCACTTGACTCTTACTACAAATTTCAAGACTCCAAGAAATGTCACACTTCTCTATTTTGTTTAAATAAACTCAGAATTCTGTTTTGCTTATTGTTTTGGTTCATATGTATGCACGCATGCAGACACACACACACACACACACACACGTGGGCACTTACACACACAAAACATGGCATATAAGGACTCCTAATCTTTCCAATACTAAATTACTAGGAAAATGTTTCTCTTTTTGGTGAATAGCAGTTACTGATGCTCTCAGATCCTCTGATATCTTTTTGGTCCAATGGCTCTGCCAATTCTGGTCATTGTATGATTTTTTCAAGAATCAGAACTCTGGGTCCTGGAGTCTGCTCTAGTGCCATCTTGCCTCTGGAGGTGGAAGGATTGCTGAGGAATAACTTGTCACATCTCCTCTGGGGACTTCCCATCATTAACCTGTTTCCAAGCAAGGAGTACTTCATTTTTTTCTCTTTTCCATTTTCTTTTGCATTCAGGTTCTTTCTTATCAGTTCACATTTGACTTATGAAAATGAGTATGTGTATGTGGTTACATGGTATAATCGTTCTTTGACACAATTACCAACACCAGTACTAGCATGAGTACCAGTTCCAGTATGAGTACCATTATAATCTTCATTGCTCAGTGCACCAAAACCAAGAACTCCTTTTCTAGGGTCATGACTTTGCAGTTCTTATAAAAAGAGTAAGAAGGGTCAGATGTGCAGTCATGGGAAATCCTGTTATCCTTGTGAAGAAAGGCACATATAGGACAATGCAATGTTCCAATCCTCAAAGGTATGCATTTTTATCAAAGCCTATGCAGGCATCAGGAATCTTTTATATAATCATTTCATCAAGTATAACCTTTTTCCAGCACAACCCTACACACTATCCTTATGTACGGAAGAAAGAGGAATATTATCAATAATGGCTGTCTAAGTCAGCTCTCTATTTACATTTCAGCTTGAATTTTAAAATGTTAGTAGCTTCTTCCTGTGAGCTATTGAAAGTGAACAACCCTCAGTAAAGTATGCATGTTGCTGGTGTGTCTTTCTCCTATTTTCAGGTAACTGCTAAGTTTATATAAATTCCATTTAATTAATAAGAATTAAAACACATTCAAAGACAAAGGTAGCACAGGTAATAACTGTGCCCTGTTTAATAGATAGAGAAATACTCCTGGAGGACTTACTATAGTTATTCCTGTAGCAATGCAATTCCAGGCCTTCAGTGCTTAAAGGCAGAGCCCAAACTACTACTCTCATTCTGATTACATAGTAATAGCTCCTATGTATTAAGAGATAACTGCAAGCTTGCCAGCAAAACAAGACTTTTACGAAAAAAATAGGTCGGTGATTCCTCACATCAGCTTTGTAAAAACAACCCACTTCACCTCAGAATGGCTACAGAGCTTCTTAACACAGCCAGGAAGTGGTAAATCATGATTCCATTCTTGTTTGGTGAACTCTAAGGCTCATGCTCTTAACTACTAAGCTACACTGCCTCCTACTTCATAACGTCTGCCTCTAGATGAAAGCAGTAAGGTGTTTGCAATACTAAATTTGGTCACTGACAGCTCCCTTCCCCACCACCAAGGTTCAATCAGTTGAAGCATTCAGTTGCCCTGATAAACACGGTATGATCTTCCATTCTTCATGTCATGCTCCCCACACCCAATCAGTGGGCAGGTACTTTTCCATCTTGAAGAAGAGCCTCTAGTTTACCCTTCTTCCCTATTAGGTTAGGTGCTCAGAATTTGCCATGTGGCTGTTACATGCATTCCTAATGGAGTTCTGCTGCTGCTCCTCCCTACCTTCTCTGTGAGAAACTGAAAACGTACTTGAAAATTACCAAGCAAACAAATAAGTCCTGCTTATAATCCAGCCCAGAGTATTTCTGTTTCCTTTACTTATTTAAAACTCTGTAAATGATAGATAACCAGAAGCATTACACATGGATACAGTCAATGCACACAAATGAATTCCTTGCTTGGAAAAAACAGTTTTCCTCAGTTTTTCGCATATGAAGTACAAATCTAGTTCAGTATTCATGTCAGCTAATTTTTTGTAGTGCTTTGCATTCTCCTTTGAACCAGGTATAATATCTTACTGATTCTCTGATTAATAACTTAAATAAAATATTTGATATACATTCATTTTATATTTTTAAGAGTTGTGATTTAACTTTAAAAATCTTTGATACATCTATCTTTGGCGTTGTCATGCATCTTAATTTAGTTTCCCCAGAAAACAGAGATTGAAGCACACATTTGGTTGCAAATATTTATTGGGAGATATATTAGGCAGCATTTCACTACTGTACCAAACACCTGAAACAATACAGTTACAAAGGGCAAAAGGTCTGGGCACGTTGGTACACACCTGTAATCCCAGCACGCAGAAGGCTGAGGCTTTCCTAATTCTCTCTGAGTATCGTTAGGATACTAAGTGGCTGACCATCCCCCATTTTCACTTACCAACAATACAATACTTTACTTATATCATTCTTCCATAATCTGTGCTTGCCCTTATCAGACTATCAACTACACTGGAATACATTCACCAGTTCTCCCTCTCCCTCTCTTTCTGCCTTTCAACTTCCCTGTCCCTTTCTCTCTCCTTCACTCACTATTTGTAAGTTCTTTGAGGGCAGAACCAAGAATTATCTTTGGATCACCAATGTTTGATAGCTTCTTACTCCTAGAAGGCACTTGGGAAGAGTGTGATGTTTTCACTAAACACCTAATCTTCACTGTAACCATTCATGATAGACTTTAAATAGCTGGCATTAGTGAGGGTAGGTCAACTTCTATTGCACTTACAAATAACTGATAAGTCCCAGGAGTTTAAAACAAATAAGGTTTATTCTACATTCACCCTATGTATTGATCTTATGTGAGCAGAGGGCCTCTGCTTATAAAGTTACTCAGGAACCTAAGCAGACATATAGCCCTTTTCTGGAAAATATTGGTTGCTTTACCCAAAGGAAAAGAAAAATCTTGAGTATTTTTGCATCAGAAATTATATGTTCAGTCAAAGAGTTACACAAATCACTCAAAACTCATAGGGTAGCACCAGGTGCCACCTACCCATTCAAAAGTGAGTAGATGGACCATCCTGCCATGTATCTGGATAGGATGACCTGAGTTATTGGGTGGTTTTACAAATTATCACCACAGTTTCAGTCATCAATATTGTTACAGTTGTAAATTATGTCTCCTGCAAAATTTGTATATTGAAAGGAAGATCTAGCCACCTCATAATGTGACCTTATTTGAAAATTGTGACAATTCAAATGTAATTAGTTACTATTAGATCATATTTAAGAATATGGGCTCCAAGTACAATATAAAAGAATAAAAATTAGACATAAGGACAACACTGGAAGAGTGCCACATGAGCATAGAGATGACTATCTTCAAGGCAAGGGATGATATCTGGGACAGATACCTCTCAAAATCTTCAGAAGGAACCAGTTCTGCCAATATTTCACATTGCTTTTGAACTTCTAGATGCTAGAACTATGAGACTGAATTTTTATTTTTAAGCCATCCAGTTTGTGAAGTACTTTGGTACAGGTACATTAATGCAGATTTCTGTACTGGGAGAAGAATGTTGCTGTGAAAAAGCAACTAATAATGAATAGGTGGCTTTGGATTTGGAAAAAGACACAAGAGCTTGGAAGTACATAATAGAAAGATCTTAGAATGTTTATAAAAGGCTAGTGTATAAATACGAACTTTAATGGTACTTCTGGTGATATCTCTCATAGAAATAAATCACATATTACTAAAACCTGGCTATAAAATGATTATTTTTATCAAGTAGAATTTGATCCTTGTTATAAAGTAAAGAGCTGTTTTGTGGGGAAAAGGAATTATTAATTTCAAACCTTGTTTTTTAGCTGAGATTTCTAAGTAATGTTGAAAGTATGTCCTGGTTTCTGCTTACTGCTTATAGTAAAGTGTGTAATAATAGAGAATTGAACAAGGGGTCATTAAGTAACAAAGAATAAATACTTGAGGATTTGGAAAAATCTCAAACTGGCCATATTGCAGAAAATTAGGAAGTTTGCTTTGGAATGAATGTCAAGGATGTGACTAGACAGTGATTTGCTAAAGAAATTAGGCAAGCAAATCATTAATCCCATCAGTCATCTCAGCAGAAGCCAAAAGCAGAAATGAGTTATCCAGGCAAAATCTGTGAAGGACTCTTATCTGATGGCTCAGACTGCTGTGAATGGCACAAAAGACCAACAAGAGTTTTGAGAATTTTATATAGGCAAAAACATAGCCAGCCTAGCTGGTAAGGAAGAGAGATGGGACAAACTGGAAGAATAATAGGCCCAAAAGTGGTTCAAGGACTGAGTCCTCCTCAGTCCAAGAGCCTTAATCACCTCTTCATTTGTAGACTATGGAGCTATTCTGCAGAGACCAGAAGGCAGGGTCACCATGCTGATGGGTTTATGATACAGAACTTTCCACATCTAAAAACAAAATGAAGTCTATCTTGGAACTCTTTGGGACCCATCGCCTTGTTTTTTACTGTGATTAATTTTTTTAATTTTGTTTTAAAGAGAGCAAAACAAAGCAGAACAGAACAAAGCAAATCAGAACAGAACAAGGCAAGCAACACAGGACTTCAAAATAATAGGAAATCAACAGTGGCTACCATAATCTCTCATTTTCTACAAAATAGCTTACCATACCTTCACACACAATAAAATAAAAAAAATAGAATAAAACTAATCAAAGCAAAAGAATGAAGGCATTACAAGACTCCAAAGCAAGACAACAGGAAATCAACAATGGTTACCACAATGTCTCTTGTTTTCTTCAAGATAGCTGTCCATATCTTCACACCTAATAAAATCAAACAATAGAAAACAGACTAAAACAAATCAATGCAAGAGAATGAAAAGTTACAGTACTTAAAAACAAGATAACAGGAAATCAACAATGATTACCATAATTTCTCCTATGTTCTTCAAAATAGCCACCCATACTATCACACATAATAAAATCAAATAAAATATAACAAAATAAAATCAATCAAAACAAAAGAATAAGAGAATTATAAGACTTCAAAACAAGAGAATGGAAAATCAACAATGGTTACCATAATGTTTCTTGTTTTCTTTAAAATAGCTGTCCATACCATCACATGTATTAAAATCAAACAAAACAAAACAGAATAAAACCAATCTAAACAAAAAATGAAAATATTATAGAACTTCAAGACAGGATAATAGAAAACCAACCATGGTTACCATAATACATCAAAATGCTGGCCACACGTATCATCAGACATAGTAAAATCTAACAAAACAAGACAGAATAAAACAAAATCTAAAAAAAATGATGAAAATGATACAAGAGTTCAAGACAAGACAACAAGAAATTAACAGTGATTACCAATCCCCTCCTAGGCATTTTCTCCCCCTATCACTTTCATAATATCTATTGTGCTTTTTGGATCCCACTAATTCCTTCAGTTTTTTTATGCTAGGGAGATAACTTGGTGTTCACCCATATGAGCTTAAGACATTTTGCCTATGAACATGATCTCCAGTTGCATCTATTTACCTACAAAAGCGTCATGATTATCCTACTTTATAGCTAGGTGGTTTCCATTATATGAAAACACCATACCTTTCTTACCCATTTTGCAGTTGGTGGGCAAGTTACCCTTGTGTTTCTCTGGTCTCCTGTTTCATAGAACAATTGTTTTCTGTCTTCTGATTTTCAGTCTTTGAATTTCCTTTTGAGTTAAATATGTTTCCTATATATAGTATATTGATGGATCTTGTTTCTTGATCCTCTCTCCCTGTGTTTCTTTTTATTGCTGAATTGAGACCATCTACATTAATGGTTACAACCAGTATACATTGGTTTGTCTTTACCATGCTATCCTCCTGCTGTTGGCCCTCCACTTTCCCTCTTCATTCAATTGCCTGTCTTGTTTGGTGATCCTCCTTTGCTGCTGTTCCTGGAATCATGATCATATTTATTTCTCTCTAGAATATCCTTCAGCACTCTCTGTAGGGTTGGTTTTGTGGTCATGAATTCCTTCATTTGTTCTTTATTATGAAAGTATCTTATTTTTTCATCAATTTTGAAAGATAGTTTTGCAGGGTACGTCAATCAGGGTTGGAAGTTGTTTTCTTTCAGGATTTGAAACACTTCACTCCAAACTCTTCTTGACTTTGATGGTTTGTGTCTGCTGTGATTCTGATTGGTTTTCCTTTATAGGTAATGTGTTTCTTTTCTCCAACAACTTTTAATACTCTGTTCTTGTGCTGAATTTCTGGGATCAATTATGATATGTTTAGGTGTAGATTTACTTTGGTTACCGCTAGTTGGCATTCTAAATGCCTTACTTATCTGTATGCCAGATCGTTTTCTCATGATTAGGAAGTTTCTGCTATTACCTCTGTAAATAGCCTTTTTGTTTCATTTGTGTTGACCCCTGCTTCTTTGCGGATATCTATCACTCTTATTTTTCTTTGCATCACCTTGTAACCACTGAATTGTCTTTTTCTTGTTCCTTGATATTTTTAAGAGATCTTTCCTTCCACGATCACTAGCTGTGATCCTCTGTCTTCAGCCTCTTTCAAGTAGTTTTGCCAGCTTTCAATTGACTTTTTAATTTCCTGGATATCTCTTTGAATCTGTTTCATGCGTTGTAATTTCTTCCTACATTGTTCATTCAAGGTTTCCATCATTCTCTTATGTTCCTCTTTTTTTAATCTAAAGTGTTCTTTAGATATCCTCAGCAATCATTTCATTAAGCTTTTGATTTCTTCTTTTATCTGAGACATTATTTCTGATCTGATTACTTTTATAGTCTCATGAAGTTGTTTCTTTAGTTCAGTTGCTATCCTCTTGGAGATTTCAGATGTGTGATTTCCATTTTCTTCCATGACTGTCTCCCAGACTTGTTCTGTGTTGGCTGGAGGTCTGAGTTTGCCTTTTACTCCTTCATCTTCACATTCTCCTTGATTTCTCCCAACAAGCCAGTTGTGGGCTCTGAGGCACTTCCCACACTGGCTGCCTCTTCATGGTGTAGGGAATTGGACCAGCACCTAGGTTTCACTGACCCAAGTTTCCAGGACAGTAGCAGGGTGTGGGGCAGTCTTCTCCAGAGTGACACAGCTACACTGGGGCTTCCCAAATATCCAGAGGTGCGTGGTGGTAGGTCTTCTTCTCTCAGCCTGCATGTCAACACTGGGACTTCTGTAGTGGAAGCAGGGGTATATTTGTCTGATTCTCCCAATGGGTGCTGGCTCCTCAAAGGAAGCAAGGGTCTCCAGTGGTGTCCTGTGGGTGCATGGGGCTTATCTGACTGCATCTCCCTTTGCCGCCTGGCTGCTTATAGGATGAAAGCCTTCCAAAGGCATTGCCTGGCAAGCAGAGGTGGACCTGGCTGTGTCTCCCTGCTTGCAGGAACTATTGTGATTAATTTCTTTTGGAATCAATGAAGTTTATAAATAGAAGATTTATTGCCTAATATTCAAGAATTGTGTCCCAAAATTGTCCCTTGAATATTATCCATATATGATTTAGATGAAATTTTTGGATTGAGAGTTGATGCTGAAACAGGTAAAGATTTAAAGAGATATTGGGTTGGGGTAAACATGTTCTAGGTATAAGGAGGACATGAGTGGCCAGAATGTTACTGTTTTTTTAAAAAAAGTGACAGAATTTCATAATAAAATAATAGGAAAATAACAATACTTAATACATGGCATATTGTCATCTTCAGTGTTACTCAGAGTACAAGGTATGGGCATAAAAATTTTTCCAATCAATATTAGCATGATCATTCCTATAGAATGCTATTATTGATTGTGTTCCCCCACAATTTATATGGTAATAATCACTACTATCTTGGGATACAACCTTAATTAGAAAAAGGGCTATTCTGAATGTGTTCATACTAACTTAATTTGGTTTACTCAAAAGCACGTCATGAGAAAGACAAGAATGCAAGTAATTTTGGAGATGATCTCAGGAAGCTCTATGAAGAAGAAAAATAAATAGAAATTGTCCATTGATAAGATGGCTCCTGTTGAAAGCAATCAGGGTTTAGTCACTGGACTCAGGTCCTAAACAGGATGATAGCAACTGCAGAGAATTTTCAGTGTAAGCTCTTCTAAACCAAATGGCTAAGAGCATTTGGCTTTATGTCTTACAAAGACCTGATATTCTCCTACTCAGAGTAATCATGTACCATATATGTACTAAGTACAAGGCACAGAGGAAATATTCAACAGATATTTGAACACATGAATGATAGCGGGTGGGTGGGTTTCCAACTGAAGGGAAATTTGTAGGTGTCTGTCATTCTTAAACTTACTCCTTCTATGGCACAGGGCAGTATTTTCAATTAAAGAAGTGAAGGAAAAGTCACACATGTATGTCACTCGGCAAAGAGTGAAGAAATCTCACATTGGCAAACTGAGGGTTTGTTAATTTAAATCTCCCTCATTTAAAACAAAATATTTAAAATATATTCTGTTATCCTCTTTCCCCTGGTTCCTAGTGAATAATTTAACTATATTGCTTTTATTCACTTAAAACAATGAAATACTGTAAGTCAGTGAACATTTCCCTCTTGAGATGTTGCCATTTCACTGTGTTCCTACATCCTGTGAGAAGGTCCATGAAAAAAATTTTCAATCAAAGGTGATTGAAGAATTATTGCTTCTTGTCTCTGTTTTGGAGATCAACAAGTCAGGAAGCCATAACAAGCTCTGCAGAGAATTACATATTTTAGAAATTTATTCAGTAATGTAATATCTTTGGTGCAACAACTATTTAGATCCACCAGTATAGTACTAACAAAACATAATTCTTGAAAACTTTCTGTACACCAGTTACCCATGGACACTGACATGAATCAAGAGAGCCTCCACTCACAAAGTTGGCAGAAAGCAAGGAACATTTCTTCTGTGGTCAGTTTCACAAATCAGATTGTCAGCTGTTCTCAGGTGATGGAAAAAATTTCAGGTGATGCCTGATTCAATAGATGAGATTATTTCTATAACCTGTTAGTTCATCTTGGTATATGGATTTCTATTCATTCTTGTGCTCTTTTCCAAGACTCCTAAATTTTTCACATTTCTGTCTTTCATCATTCTTTCTATCCAATATTCTTATTCTCTTTCCTTGTATCTCTTTCATCTTGTAGTTACATAGAATATATAACTTCTAACCCAAAACCTCATCAGTTGAATATAGTTGGTAAACTTTGCTGCATTTTTTCCACATGTCTTAGGTATAAAAAAATCTATAGCACACATATTATACTGAAGCAGAGGTGTGGCAGTTATCAATTCCAGGCACAGTCCTTGACCATTATAAATAATATGCATTTGATTATATCCATTGATCAAGTTTACATAGGGAATGTTCCTTGCTCCACCTTAGTTAAACTAGATGAAAGCAGACTGTGTACTTTGTAAGAGGGCTGTCCCTGTGTTCATTACATTTCAGATACAGATTCAGGGTAGTGTTTATAGTGATGGCCATGAAGATAAAATGCATTAAACACCTTTGGGGAGTGGAATAGTTTCATAATTCTGCAGAGTCTGCTATTTTTGTGGTATGTGACCATTAATCCTAATATGTCGACTTCATTGGATTAAGAAATGTGTAGCAGGTTAGGAAAGCTCCTGTGTATATGTCTGGTAGTTCACTGAGGTTTGATCTTGGGTACAATGCTTGGTCCTTCATCAATTCCTCAGTGCTCCTCTTCTCTGCTGCCCAGGTGCTCTGAACTAAGCAATTTTGACTTGCCACACTCTCTTGTAATGATGGTTATGTCTTCGAGTCAGCTAATAAGGCTGGGTCTTCTATGACTATGAAACAAATTAAATCTCTTCTTTAAGTTGTGTGTGAGGTATTGTGTCCCAACAATACCTGTCCCAACAATATCTAATTAATAGAGAAAATCTTTATTAGAAATATGATCCTTGTTATAACTGTAACTCACCACGAGCTTAGAAATCTTTGAAACTGGTTTAAGGGAGGTATTTGGAAAGGTTTGGAGATGAGGGTTAGAGAAATCTTAAATGCAGTAAGCCTTAAATGCAGGAATCATACTCTTAAGATTGCTGATGATAGATAGAGCTCAAAAGACCAAATCACTCATAAGAAATACAGACAATAAGGGCCAGGCACAGGAAATTTCAGCTGGAAACAAGAATTTCACTGGTATTTGGTTGGGTTCAAGGCATTGTGTGTTACACTCCGGATGAAAATTTGGCTGCATACTGCTCAAGTCATGAGATTGCAGGAGACAGATTGAGAATGTTGAACAAATTAATCTGATTAATCAGGCTTTATTATGGGCACTGCTGGCTGTTTTTAACCATATTTATAGTGAGAATCAGGGGCAAAAATCAAAGCCAAAAAAATTTAAAACAGATTTTGGCCTAAAAGGGACTATGTATAAAGTCGGTGCCATAGGAAGTTTGAGTTTTAAAGAGATTAGCACCATTACAAAGAAACCAAGGACTTTGGATAGGGACAAGAAGACAAATACCTGAAAACATTTCTGCAATTAGTAAGATCCTATTCACTGAAGGCTCAAGAAATGTCAGTCTTTCATTTGAGAAAAAAGTCCAAGGGACCACTGTTTATAAAGGCTTCCTAGGAAATTGGTTTCTTGAAATTCATTTCAGTGTAATCTATCATCTAGGCATTCAGAGCCTGCAGCAGCCATAGAGGGCTTAGCTCCTGCTTTACTAACAGCTGACCTTGGTGTTGTCCGCGTGTTACTGGTTTAAAGGGAATGCAGAATGCAACAATTGTGGCATAAGGCAAGATTCCCTCCAGATTTTAAAGGAAAAACAGGAAGGCCTTCACAGGGAAGGAACTCTGTGAAGGTAGTGCAGAAAGGTTTTGAATGAAGTCAGTTTTGCAGTGGATACTCCTGTAAGCCAGATATACCAGGAATATAGAATGTCTGCTGAGGAAAGCCATAGGCCATAAGTAAAGCCAGCACAGGGGAAAGGCTTTGTAGGCTACAATCAGCAAGGCTGTAAAGTTGAGGTCATGCAAGGTTTTTTGAAATCACATTTTATCACTTTGTTCCCAGATTATAGATATGGAGCTACAGGACTCAGTGTTTGCCCTACTGAGTTTCAGTCTTACTTTTTTCCAATTTTTTTTGTCACCCAGTTCCTCCCTTTTGCAATGAGAATGTCACCTCTGTGACATTGTACTTTGGTGTAATGTAACTTGTTTTCTACTTTTACAGAGGAGTAACTCCACAGTAAAGAGCTTGTCTTGAGTCTTAAAAAAGACATGGATTTTTGTAAAATACTGGCATTATTGAGACTTTTGGGAAGGTATTATTGCATTTGAAGTTATACAGAGGAGAATTGTAGTATGTTAGGTGGACTTACGGACTTACTATCTTCTTTCTTTAGAGTGCAAGTATAGTTTATAGAACTGTGGGTATTGATATTGACAAGGAGTGGATTGTGACCATTAACTCTCATCTGTCAACTTCATTGGGTTAAGAAATGCCAGTAGATTAGTAAAGCACACTCTTGGGTGTGTCTGGGTGGGTCATGAGAGCATGGCCTTGGTTACTGTAAAGCCGAGCCTGTCTATATACTATTCCGCTCTAGCACTCCTCTCTGGTCTGCTTTCCAGCCACCATGAACTAAGAAGTTTTACTCTACCATACCATTCTGCTGTGATGCATCTTCCTTGGATGAGCTGACTGCACACTGAGTTCTCTGTAACCTTGAGCCAAATTAAACCTCTCCTTTACCTTGTTTGTGTCAGGAATTATATCTCAACAAGAAAGCTGACTAATATATAATATGTGTTATTCAATGTACATTTTGGGAAAGAAAATTCATTGGCTCAAGTGCAGCTATTTCTATACTCTAGTATTTTATTGATGATTCAGAATCTCTAAGCTTTACTGTGTATTTTTCTACTTGTTATCACTCTTTATAAGTAATCTTTAATTCTGTGAGTCAGAAAACAGGGGAAAAATTTAAATGAGAAAATCAAATGCTTATAGAGCCAAAGAAAACATTATTTGGTAAAATGTATTTCCACTTTGCATTTCCAAGAGGCCAACATAAACCATGGTAAGTTACAGAAGATTTTTAAAATCATACACAGTGCCACTTGCCAGTGTTTTGTTAATTAATGTAAATGTAGAACATAGCATCAGTTCCTGCCTAGATTCACCAATCTACAACTGTATAGTAAATATGTTAATGTATAGCCCTAAGCCACTGTCATAAAACTCTTTCTTCAAGTGCTAAGTTCTAGAAAATTACTTCCAAGAGTCTAAGCAAATTTTTATACATTTGGGAAAATACAAAAGATCTAGCAGAAGCCTACAGAAAGTATGACACTCACCCTTTGTATACATATACTCAATTGCCCACCAATAGGCAGAAAACAGAAATATACATTATACATTTTTCCAACAGCTACTAAAGGAATAGTTACACTGGTTATTTAATTAAATTTTTACAAGAGAAATATTACTGGTATCTGCTATATGCTTTAGTTTTCCAAAGCAGTAATAAACAAATAGGATAAAGATAATGATTTACACTTTTATTACTCCAAGTTTCCAATAGTGTCAGTCCTGTTTTCTACTGAATAAGAAACAAAAAATTGATGCCTAAGTATGCAAAAACCTGTTCTCCTACCCCAAGCACACATGCTGTCAAAGAGAAATTTGAATCCATCAGCTTGGTTCCTAAGTCTGCCTTGTACAGAATCAAGGAAGGAAATGAGGAAGAACATAACAAGTCGTTGACAATTGTTTGAGTGACTGACATCAGAAAAATATAGAAGATTAGAGGGAGAAAGAAAATAATTAGATTCAAGTAGCCAAAAAGGATGGGGAAATTAAAGACAAAAACCATGTGAATTTGGTTGTAGGTAGATGGAGTGAGAATGGAATTGAATGAACTTGTAAAAATGAAGGGAGACTGAGGACCTAAGTGAAAGAAACAGTTCTCAAGGAAGAAGCACTTAAAATATAATTATATTTGTGATGCCCTCTTAAAATATAATTATATATGTGATGCCCTCTTTCCACCTTTATAAAAGACTTCAAAAATATTTAAATTAAATTTTAAGTTAAGTGTTAGATTAGTTTTTAGGGTATAAATCAGATCTTGACTGGACTACATGGTTACTCAGTTCTTTTTGTGTATTGTTTATTTTAGCAAAATAAATTGTATTTACATTTCTGTAGGGATAATGAAACTCTTCTGTAGTATGTTTCTGAATATTCTCCTATTTTCCATTGGCCCGTTTTGGCTCATGGTTTTTGAATATTTGAGGTCCCTAACAATGTACAGATAGCAAGAAAAAGAAACCACTACATTTCTAGTAAAGATTAAAGATATACAAACTTCCTATACTGCATAACACCATAGCAAATTATTGAATGCATACTATCATTGAATTATTGAATGCAAACATGGGTGCATTTCTGAGCAGAGATGGCAATATGAGGAGCTCCACTTTCTTCAGTGAACAACCATAACTAGCAAAAATTATTTTCTTAAATATTTTTATTTTACTTAAAGGGTGAGAACACAGACAAGAAAAACAAAAAGCAAAAGAGACAAACAACCAAAAAAACCCCCAAAACAATAACAAGATAGGCTTTCAAAACAAGATGACAGGAATTTAACAGTGGTTGTTATTATATTATATATTGTTATCTTCAAAACAGTTGCTCAGATTATCAGAAATAGACATGGAAAATTGTTCCAATTCTATGACTATTAATTCTTCTTTTCCAAGACCTAATTGAATTAGCAGTATAATCATCTTAACTATCTTATGTATATATATCAACATTTATATCTTTTTTCTTTTCTCTTTCTTCTCTTCTCCTTTTCTCTACCTCAGTTATCTTTCCCCTTTGAGCATTTCCTTACTCTTTCACAATATTTATTATAGATTTTGGATCTTATTTACTCTTTAGTTTTCTTACAGGGATACAATACAGTATTTACACATGTGTGTCTGATTTACTTCACTTATGAGTATGGTCTCAAGTACCATCCATTTACCTGTAAAAGCTTCAATGTTATCCTACTTAAGAGCTGAGTAGTACTCCATTGTATAAAAATGTCACATCTTTTTAATCCATTCCTCAGTTGATAGGCATTTGGTTGTTTCCAAGATCTGGCTATTACAAACTGTGCTACTATAAACACGGTTGCACATATATCATTGTGGTGTGATGTTTTTAATTCTCCTGGGAAAATGCTCAGAAGCAAGATAATTGGGTCAAATATAACCTCTAATCCAAGCTTTTAGAGCAACCTCCACACTTATTTCCACAGTGGTTGTACCAGTCTACACTCCCACCAACAGTGGATAAGAGTTCCTTTTTCCCCATAGTCAATCCAGCATCTCTTATTAGTTTATTTCTTGATTATGGCCATTCTTTCTGGAGTGAAATGGAATCTCAGTGTTGTTTTAATTTGTATTTCTCAAATGACCTATGATGCTGTACATTTTTTATATATTTATTTGCTGTTCATATTTTTTCATCTGAGAAGTGTGTATTCATCTCAAATGCCTCTTTTTGGATTGGGTCTTTGAATCTTGGGGGCCTGATTTTATTTAAAATTTTTATATGCTCTAGATAAAAGTCCTTTTACTGAAGGGTAATTGACTGAGAATTTTTTTCCCAATTCATGAGTTTTCTTTTCAGTCCCTTGGAGATTTCTTTTCACATGAAAAACTTTTTGATAAGATGAGATCCCAGTTATTGATTCTGGTAAGTATTTCTCTCGCAGTTTGATTTTTGTTCATGAACTGTCTACCCCCATGTCTTCAAAATTTTCACCCACTTTGTCTTTCAGCAGATTTAGTGTTTCTGTTTTAATATTTAGAACTTTGACCTACTTTGACTTTAGTTTAGTGCATGTGATAGACATGGGTCTTTGGAATATGGAGAGCCAGTTTTTCTAGCACCACTTATTAAAGAGGCTATTTTTCCTCCAGTGAAAATGTTTGGCCCCTTGGTCAAAAATAAGGTGGCTGAGTATGTTTGTATTTGTGGATATATCCTCTAATCTACTCTATTGATCTTCAGGTCTATTTTTATGCCAGTACCATGCTGATTTTATTACAGTAGTTTTGCAGTATAATTTCAAGTCAGGGATTGTGATGTTGCCTGCTTTGAATTTGTTTCCTAGAATTATCTTTGCTATTCTATGTCTCTCTGGTTCCAGATGAATTTTTAGCAATGATTTCTCTAGATCTATGTGGCATGTTAATTATATTTTGATTGGAATTGCATTAAATCTGTATAACAACTTTGGGAGAATGGCCATTTTACAATGTTTGTTCTCTCTATCCATGAACAAGGAATGTCTTTCCATTTTATGATATCTTCTTCAATCTCCTTTTTAAGAGTACTGTAGTTTTCAATGTATAGATCTTTTGCTTCCTTTGTTAGATTGGTTCCTAAGCATCCCATTTTTTTGGATACTATTGTGAAGGGTATGGTTTCCCTTATTTCTTTCTGAGTTTTGTTTGTGTAGGGAAATGTTACTGACTTTTGGGTATTGACTTTGTATCCAGCTACAGTGCTGAATTTGGTTATTAGATCTAGAAGTCTTTCAATGAAGCTTTGGGTATCTTCTATGTAGAGTATCATGTAATCTGCAAATAATGATAATTTAAGTTCTTCCTTTCTTATCCTTATTCCTTTTATTTCTTTCTCTTGTCTAATTGATCTGGCTAATATTTCCAGAGCTATATTGAATATGAGTGGTGATAGTGGACGTCCTTGTGTTATTCCTGATTTTAGTTTTTGTCCATTTAGTATAAGTTTGGCTGCTGGTTTATCATATAGATTGAAGTAAAGATCATCTATTCTGGTTTTCTGTAGGGTTTTTAATCATGAATGAGTATCAGACTTTATCAAAAGCTTTTTCTGTATCTATTGAGATGATCATGTGATTCTTATCTTTGGCTCTATTGATATGGTACATTATGTTTATTGATTTGAGTATGTTGAACCATCCTGCATTCCTGGGATGAACCCCAATTGGTCATGGCATATAATCGTCTTGATAACATTCTGTTTGCCAGTATTTTATTGATGATTTTTCTATCTATGTTCATTAGGGAGATTCGCCTAGTTCTTTTTGGTTGGGTCTTTCTCTGGCTTTGGTATCAGGGTGCTACTTGCCTCCAGGAATGAAATAAGGAGAACTGCTTCCCTTTCAATTTCATTGAAGAGTTTTAGGAGTGTTGGTATGAATACTCCCCTAAATTTATTTAGAATTCAGCTGTGATTCCATCAGGACCTGGGCTTTTCTTTGTTGGTAAAGTTATAATTACATTTTCAATTTCATTAACTGAAATTGAGATATTCAACAGTATTATATTTTATTGATCCATCTTTGGTAATTCATTTGTTTCTAGTAATCTGTCCATTTCTTCTGCATTATCAGACCTATGAGAGTAAATGTTTTTAAAGTAGGTATTGATTATCTTTTGTGTTTCTCTAGTGATTTCACCCTTTTCATTCCTTACATGAATTTGAGTTTTTCTTTTCTTTTTCTGATAAGATTGGATATAGACTTATTTATTCTTTCAAAGAACCAACTCTTCAATTCATTAATTCTTTATATTGTTTTCTTAGTCTCAACTGTGTTAACTTATGCTCTGATCTTTACAATTTACTCCTTTCTTTGGGTTTTGGGCTTGTGACTTGCTCTTCTTTTCCTAGATGTTTGAAATTGTAGCATCGGGTTGTTTATTTGTGTTCATTCTATTTTCCTGATGTGGGAATTCACCATAGTAAAATTTTGCTCTGAGGACTGCTTTCATTGCCAGTGACGAAGTTAGTTTTCCTCCAAATTCATGCAGATTTTAACAAGAACTCTTAGTACTTTATTTCAGAACTGGTTTTTGTTTTTCATTAAAGATGTACGGAGCTTGAGGCTATAAGCTAAGATTCCTGGAACATAATATGGTTCTAGTATGGTCTTCTCAAAGACATCTAGCTTCATGTCTCCAAAGCAATGCCAATAGGCTGCTTATAGTTCTGATCATCTAGATATTATTGGAACACTTTATTTACAATGTCTTCCAGTTGCTGGTAAATTTGTTTTTTAGTATTTTTGTTTGTTTTTGCTTTGTTTTTGTTTTTATGTACTTCCTGGTATAGTGAACAATGCATTTTGCTACAATAGTCTCCACATACTCAGTGTTATCACTGACATTGAAGAAATGACCTTCCCCAAGAGCATAATTTGGAGACTCCTTTAAAAAATCCCAGGTGATAAAATACTTTAGACACCACTAAGGCTGCAAAACGTTTTGTCTGGACACCTTTATCTTCATACAAAACTTTTATTTTGTCTACAGACTGAAAAATTTCTGCCCAGAAATCATTGACAACTGCATTCCATTTGTGTTATGCAAATTCCTTAATCTGTGTTTCTTCTTCATCCAGAAGAGAAATAATTCCCGTGAATGATATGATCATGACTGCACCCCATGCTCACCAGTCCACTCACTCACTGACCTGGCTGCATCACTCAGCTCTGGCCTCACTGGCTGTGCCATACCACCCCCCTTTCCAGGAAGGAGCGCGGCTCACTCAGTAGCCTGCTCTGGCAGGCAGCTCCCTTCTTCTGGCAAAAGTTCTTTTAAGGAAAAAATTTAAAGGCTCTGAAAATTTTTCTAAGAACATGCAAAAAACCAGAGGATTTATATCTTGGTAATACTAACAAGACCTTCTCCCTGTAAACTCACAGACCCGGTTCAGTGTGATAGAAGCTCTATTTTTATTGGATATAAGCAAAAATCGTAAGACTCTCTCTCTCCCCAGCTTTTAGTCTAGGGTCAGGATACCAATATTTCTCTTCTTTAAGATTCTACTAGACACAACTGGATTCAAGTCAGTTGTGATACAAAGGTACAGAGCACCTTCTTCCATTTAGTCCTCATTTGTAGGATAGAAGTGGCAGCTGAGTAATATTGGGCCATCAATTCTCTTGCCCGAGATCACTCATAGGGCTTCCATTGAGATCTAGAGCCCACTCACAGAAAAGTGTCAGATGGAGAGATGCTGGCCACTTTCCATGCCCCAGCTCTGGAAAAACCATACTGAGATTCTGTCCAGGGTGAGAAATAGACTGCAACAGTAGAGAACATAAGGATAGAACCAGAATTTGGCTAAGATATTGAATTGGCACAAAATATAGGGAAATTCAAACATACGGTCACTATTGAAAACAGTAGATAGTTTAATGATAAGATGTTGGACAGAATCTAATATTTTCATATTAGAAATAAGGGAAAGAATAGAACAAACAGAAATATAACAGAGAGCATCATGGAAAGCATTAGCTAAGCACAACCCTCTTAGGGCCTAAGTAAGCATCGAAGTCAAGTCTAAAGAATACCCACACAAAGGAGTCCATGTTTAATTCATCAGACAATGGAAGAATTTATGACCCAGGGTATTGTTGAAAGCAACAAAACAATAAACTAGCAGTTAATGGACACTAACATCTGAGTGTGATACCAGTAGAAGACTAACTAGAAGCTTAACCTGTAAGTCAAACAAAGACATAAGGAGAGAGAGAGAGAGAGAGAGAGAGAGAGAGAGAGAGAGAATAAGGGAACTTGGCTAAAACCACTGACATGGAGCCTGCTGATGATAATGGAGAGCAGAGGACCTGGGAAACCATGCACATGCCCAAAGATGCACCATAATATATTAGGCTGCATATTTAGTTCATCTAAGTGACTCAACAAGTAAAGGATCAAGAAAACACAGTAACAACTCTGGGCTGCATGAGAAATGAATAAACAGAATAATTTCTAAAATGTCATCACAGTTTGAATCTAGACTACCCCTTAAAATCTTACGTTTTGAAAGTCTGGTGATCCAGTTGGTGACACTCCTGGAAGGTGGTGGAGACTGTAAGAGGTGGAGTCTAGTTGAGGATGTGGACCACCAGGAACAGGTCTGTGAAGGTTATGTTTTGTCCCTGGACCCTTCTTTCGCTCTGGCTCCTACCTGACTGACGTGAGCCATTTCGGTCCAGCATAGTCTCACTGGCGTGGTGTTCTACCTCACCTCAAGCCCCAAAGCATCCAAGCCAGCTAGCTATGTGCTGAGACTTCCAAACCATGAGCCAAAGTAAATATTTCCTCCATAAATTTTATTTTTCTCAGGCATTTTATCATAGCAACAGAAAGCTGACTCACACAAATGTATATTTTTGAATGAAAAAAATACGAAGTATAAAAATAAACCAGAAAGAATGACTTATGCATAAGGGGAAATGTAACAAACAAATTACCTGTGAAAATTGACCAGATTTTATATTTAACAGGCATAGAAATCACCATAGCCATAATGTGTTCAAAGAACTAAAGAAAACTATATTTCAATAATAAAAGACAAGTCTGTCTCTTTATAACTTGTCAAGATGGCAATGCCTCATCAAGTAGAGAACATCAATGAAGGCAAAATTTTTTCCATTGGGAATGGTGGTGTTATCCAAAGAAGCAAAATGATAAATCACTAGATGAGCTCAACAGTAAATTTGTGCTAGCAAAAGAGGGGAAAAAAGAACCTGAAGATGAATCAATAGAGACTATGAATTCTGATAAATACAGAGAATAAAAGAATAAATAAAAATTTGCAAATCCTTAGAAAAATATGAGGCACCATTAGGTACATTAATATAAACCTAATGGGAATGTCAATAGAGGAAAGAGGGAAACTAGAAAAAATATTTAAATAATACACTAAAATCATCATCCTAAATTTGACAAAAAATATTAATCCACAAATATTTCAAGTTCAAGAAACTTCAGTAGGATAAATACAGAGAAATACATATATATCATAGTTAATGTCAAAAGATAAAAGAATAAAACCTTGAAAACAGTGAGTTTCTCATCATATAAATGTAAAATCCAAAGATTTAACAATTGATTTATCACAAGAGAAAATGGATACTAAAAGGCAGTTAATATGCTAAAAAATTTGTAATGATAACTAAAAATTGTATGACATAAAAAATGATATTTCTTCAATGACAGCGAAATAAATATATATCAAGACAAACAAAAACTAGAAGACTTCTTTGCTAGCAGACTTGATTTTTTGACAAGAAATCCTAAACAACATTCTTCAGGGAGAAAGAAAATAGTTCCAGAAAGTAATTCACATACCATTTATGTACAGAAAAGAGTAACAGTAAAAATGAATGTGCAACATCATATATATATATATATATATATATTTGTATTATTGCATCTATAACATACAAAATTATAATCATATATTTGATGATAGTAGTATTATAGAGATAGGCAGGAATATAACTCTCTTGGAGAAAGAAACACCAGATGAAAACTAAAATCCACAGAAATAAATGGAGAGATGAGAAAAGATAAAAGTTAATATACTCTCCAAATTTATGTTTCCTCTTTTTTCCTCTCATTTTCTTTAAAAATCAGAAGTATAAAATATATTGTGCTTAAAATTTCTGTAGACATAATATGGATGAAATCATAGCAGAGAAAATGAAATAATAAAACTTCTAAATTTTGTCTAAAGTCAGTATAAATCTGAAATGGAGTCTTAAAAATTACAAAGTTTAAAGTCTATAAATAAGTCCTTAAATTATGATCAACTGATTTTTGACAGACTTTTAACACCTCAGTGAGAAAATTATAATCTTTACAATTGAATATTTACATGCAAAGGTGAAGTTTTACCCTTTCCTCATCAATGCACAAAAATTAACTCAAAATGCAATGTAGAAGCTAAAATTCTGAAATTCATTTGAAAAAAGGAGTCAATTTTTGGGCCCTTTCATTAGGCAAAGGCCTTTTAGCTGTAACACCCAGAGAACAAAAGGTGGCTAAAGGAAAAAATAGACAAATCATATTTCATTAAATTTTAAAACTTTTGTGCCTCACTGCGTGCCATCCATAAAGTACCAAGATATCTTACAGAATTGGAAGAAATTTTTTCAAATTATGTATTTGTAGAGTATTATATATAGAATAAAGAAATCTTACAACTCAAAAATAAAAAGGCAAATATCTCAATTTTTAAGATGGGCAATGGATATCAATAAAAATATCTGCAAAGGAACTTCTACTGGTGAAAAATAATCATATAAAAATACTCAATATAATTATTCATTAGGGAAATACAAATCACAGTAAGAATAATATACTATTTCATAGTCAGTAGCATGACTAAAATAGAAAAGGTAGATAACAATAAACATGGATAACAATATTGGGAAATTAGAGAACTTGTGCATTGCATTTGCATTCTTAATAATATCTTTAATTTTTTTAAATGTCCACAAAAACTCACACACAAATATTTGTAGCAGAATTATTCATAATAATGAAATGTAGAAATCGCTCACATGTTTACTGACTAAAATATGGGCCACTGGCTGCACAATAGACTATTGCCTACAACAGAAAGGAACGAGGTTGAGGACATTATTCAGTGGTACAGTATTCACCTAGCATAAACAAGACCTTGAGTTCCATCCTCAGCAGTGCAAAAGAAAGAAAAAGGAAGGAAGAGGAAAGGGAGGGAAGAATGAAGGGAATGAGAGGGAGGTGGAGAAGGATGGATAAATACACAGCATTAATAATACATGCTACAACATAATGAACCTCGAAAGTATTACGTCTGAGACTGTGATCACCAAGATCACATATCAGACAATTCCATTTATATGACATGTCTAGATTAAATAATTCAAGACAAAAAGTAAGTTAGTGGTGCTCAGGGTTAAGAAAAAGAAAGTAGAGATTGTTTGCTAATAGGCATAAGATTGGCAGGAATATTCCAAAATTATATTGTAGTTATTTCACACTGTAAATTATTGAAGTGTGTGAACTATATCTCAAAAGTATTTAAAAATACAGTACAATACAGAAAGTCTATCAATAATTATTCCCTCTAGTAGTTAAAACTCAGAATTGGACAGTAGTTTCTCAAGTTAAATGAGCAAAAATCCACAAAGAAATATTTGAAACTTAACCTCATTTTCATTAAAAGCTACTCTTATTTCCATATCAAAAAATTAGATTGAAGCATTGAAATAAAAAGTTTTCAGAAAAAAATTAATAAAGGGATTGGAGAAATGAAGCATTTTCATACTGTTTATTGAAGTAAACCAGATAGTTTTTCAAATACTACATGCCGGAATTTCCTGAACATAACTTTGTGCTAAGCCTGTTCATATGTTAATTCCAATTCAAATAAAACACTATTGACTTCATGAGTGTGGTGCATGAAGAGAGCAAATGCATGCTAGATGAAGTCATGCTGCAGGAAAATAACAGAAAAGAAGAATCTAAATCAAATAAGTTATTTTGGAAAAGACAATAAGGCTGACAATAAAGGACACACAGGATTTGGGGTAGATGAAACAGGTGTTTACAGTTGGACAGTATTAACCAGGTAATTTATACTGTGGTGGATTAAAAACTGGTGGTCTATTTAGTATCAGCTGAACTGAATCAGTGTGGTGCTGAGTAAAGATGGCTCAACTGAGAATTGCTGCCAGCGTAAAAGGGAGACCTGGAGAGGAAGAGTAGTGCTGTTATTTGGTGCTATTGGTCCTCCTGTTGTCATGGGTTCTCCTTGAGGAGCTTTCTGAGCTTCTTTCCTGCTATGAAGTTGGCTGTTGTCATCATCAGAGGAGCTTGGGACCTGGTTGCTAAGGAGGGCTGTTGTTTACTTTGGGGAGCTCTGTTCTTTATTTTGACCAGAACTCCTGTCTCTGGAGAGGGAGATGGTATGATGCTCAGTGTCCTGGAGAAGCTTATCATGCTGCCTTCCTGGCGAGACCTCAGCTGTTCTCAGCTTTGGAGGAGTTTGGGACCTCACTGTCGCTGAGGATGGCTGTGGTACTTTTCAGGGGAGCTCTGGACCTTACTTTGAGTGTTGCTTTCTGGCTCCAGTACAGATTCTTAGCCTGCTGGCACAGATCCTTCATCCCAGTGGTATGGATTTTTCTAGCTTCCACAACTGATGTTGGAGCCCTCCCAGACAGATCTGTGAAATAGGCTTGCATGAGTCATTGTGGGCCCAAGGCCTCCTGTCAAACTCATCGGAGACATTGTCATGGGCTCTAGGTCTTCAGCTAAACTCATGCAGTGTATTGTTATGGGATCCAGGTCCTTGGCTGGATTATCTTGGTCTTTAGTGTGTTGACAGATTTCATGCAGTTTGTCTATATTTGACTCCTTGGGTGACCATTATAAATAATACTATAAATTATGTGTCCGGTATGTAATTGTTTTCTTTGCAAACCCCAAACTAAGCCACATACCAAAGAAACCATTTCTTTTATTATCTAAAGCACTAACTTGATGGATAAGCAGGTCTAACAGTAGAAGATGAAGAATAAAACCTCATTTACTGATACAGTTGTTTGAAGAGCATGTGCAAGTGTACATGCAAGTGAACTTACTAAAGTTTCACTACTAAAATTAAATAAAACTATGAAAAAAAGATCAGTTATCTGTAACAAATTCCAAAATTTAGAGTGTCAAAACAATGTTTTAAAAGGCAAGCTGGGATATACGGGGACAGAGTTGTTAGATCTGCATTGTTAGATCTGCATTGTTAGATCTGTTGTTAGCTTCAATCCTGGAGCTGGCTGTGGTACTTTGGTTACTGTCCACTTGGTGACCACTTACTTAATGTAGTGCTCTCTCTCCATTTGCCCTTCGTCTCTCCAGGGCATTCTAAACTTCCATGCAACATGGCAACTGCAGTCTAAGAGAGAGAAAATAAAAGTTTTAAGTCTTTCAAGAACTAGACTTGGGACTTTAAAAGCAACACATCTACTGCACTTGGTTTGTGTAAATAAGTCAAATCAGCATGGGTGAAGAAATAGATTCCACCTCTTGAGGGGAGAGCAGCAATTGTAGTAGGCCATTTGAGGGGATTGTCATATATATAAAATATATATGATATCATATATTATATGCATAATATATGTATATACCTATTCACAGTGGAAAATATCATGTCATCAGTGACTCAGTTTCTTGCTTTTCTCAGTACTGAGACAAAATATTCAACACCCAAAATTAGAGGAAAGGTTTATTTTGGTTCAGTTTGTAGAGGTTTCAGTCCACAATCAACTGGTTCCAAGGCAAGGTGGCATGGCAGAAAGGCATCACAGAGGAGAAATAATCTATGGCTGACAGAAGCTAGCAAAAGCAACAAACAACAAGCAACCACAGTAGCCTTCTTTCTGTCCCTTCCAGTCTATCCAGGCTACCCTTGCTTAGGGAGGGCAGCGCTCAAACCCAGAGAGGAGCTTCCCATTATCCACTCCCAGAATTAGGTCAAACCCATCCGTGGACTAATTAGGGAATCACACACCCTTGCTCTGGCATCACAAGCTCCAGGTCCAGCCACCTCTGAGAAGCCCCATCTATGGCCACACAAACCTTTAGTGGGGGCTGTCTAGACACAAACTATAACACCCAAGGAGACTGACTGCATGGCAGAGAGAAGAGGGAACAGGTTCCCATCACAGACAAGTGTACCCAAAAAAGAGAACGAAGGCAATGTTTTGAGAATTTTTACTGCCTTCTCCTCTACTCACCAATGAGACTGGCTCTCCTGCCCTCGGGCATAAATGAGTGAGAAAACTAGGGGGGCTTACTGTGTTTCTCCAATGGAGTGTCACTTGTATGAAGTACGAGGATTGAGGAATAAATTGTCTACCATAGCACTAGGTAGAAGCCATGTACAATGCGCAAAGCAAAATATCAGATGGTATACATGAATTGCACATTTCCCGCCAGTCAGCATGAGTGAGAAAAGTGCCAGGATATTGCTATCCAAGGTGAAAGAAAAAAATAAATTGTGCCTGTTTTTCTGAGATGATCTTAGTAGTACCTCAGCCAATTTGCCCAACTCCATGTAGTTATTTGAGAGATATCTATTCACTTTAAAAGATAGGATTTGAGTACATATTTGTGAAAACTGAGGATGACTGTTGTAATGACAGAAGGGAGTAGGGTCCATGTTGGAAAAGAATATATAAATTATAGATACCAAAAATCCCTGGAATCACAGCTAGCTTGGGTCAGAATACACTGGTTCCTCCCAACGTGTATGGTTCTGGGAATGTACATGAGTCCGCCACCTAATTAATGAGACAAATTCTGGAATTCTCTTCATACTTACTCTTAACGAGTACATACAGTAAGACAAGATGCTTCCATTTAGATATGCTAATGAATACACTTTTAATTTTAATCTAACTTCTCTATCAAACAATTGAAGTTTCACAACATAAAATAAAACGATGGGAGGCTAGAAGTATCAGAAATGGGCTTTCTCCCTGAGGTAATTCACCTGAAGCAAGAGCCCTCAGACAAAATATAAAGAAATGAGAAAGTAAAAACTACCATTTGGTGCCTGGAAGAGAAGGATTCTTGTCCTCATTTTCTAGTCCCACTGGGCCTGAAACACTCCACATTCAAGGCCTCTCAGAGTTGTTCTTTTAGTTTGTTATTTCTCCTTTTCAGTTTATTTTTAATGGTTGTTGCTTATTAGAACAATGAATTTGAAAGCACATTAAGCATGAATTAGGATGTAAAGATACAACATAGTTGAATTGTTAACTGGGATTGGAAGTTACATCAAGAGAGATGGAAAAGGGTGAATTCAGACTGCATAGAGTCCAAAGCTTGGACAATGGGAGGAAGTGTGTTTTAGAATATTAAAAATATAAATTTAAAATTAAAAATATAAAGCAACATTCAGAGATTTAAAAAGGGGCCGATATGGATGAGTCTCAAAAGTTAAATTTCTTTGATTTCATGATAAATGTACCTATCCTGGAGACCAAATCTTATTAAATACAATACATATGAACTGATAATTTATATTTGTGTAAAGATGAGCAGGACTTTTCCAATGATCCATGTACTTTGTAACAAAGAAAAAGAATGACAGGCATAAAAGGATATGTTAATCACATGTTTGTTTATTTGCTAGAGCTGCCATAACAATTATAACAATTATGACTTAAAATAAGGTTATTCTCCCAGTTTTGTGGGGTAGTAGTCAAGACCCAGTGGTCCGCAGGGGGAGTTCCTTCTGAGGGTTATGAGGGAGAGTCTGTCCCATGTCCTCCCACTGGCTTCTGATATTTTGCTGGCAATATTTAGCTTTCTTCTGCCTGTAGTTGCATTGCCCTGACCTCTGCCTGCGTCTTCACCTGACGCTTTCCCTGTGCAATACACACAGATGCTCTTCAGTTTTTGTTTTTAAATAAGAACTTGCATCATATTGAATTGGGACCCATCCTGCTCATTTTATCTTAACTAGCAATAATGGTCCAATTTCAAAATAAATCACATGCATAGGTACTGGGGGTAATGATTTCAACATCTTTTGAAGAGTTACAGTGGGACAAGTGCTATATAAGGACAAGTGACAAGATACTGATATACCAGCCATTTTGAAGAATCCAGTGTCCCTGAGTAAAAATGCTTTAGTATATCCTTTACATTCTGTTATAAAAGGTGACAATTTACTTAGAAGATGTCGTAGCTTTGTCAATATAACAGCAAACAAAAAGTAAACTTAAATTAACTCTTTCCATTGTGTATCTGGGAGACACCTACAGATTATTCCCAATAGTCAGGTATCACCTGCTCTACCTTCTCTGGTCCATTTATTCTCTGTACTCCTCTGCCGTTCCCATCCTCCCATCTGCCTCTGCTTCTCCTTATGCCTTCACGGGCTAATTTCATGGATTATGTCAACTGAGCCCTCAAGAATTCTAGATTCATGCTGGGGATTTAGCTCAGTGGCTTAAGTGCCTGCCTGGCAAGTTCGAGGCCATGAGTTCAATCCCCGGTACAAAAAAAAAAAAAAAAAAAGAAGAAGAATTCTAGATTCAGGCTACTCTTAAATTACAGGGAAGGGATGGAGATTTAGTTTAGTGGCTCAGGCAATTGCCTGGTAAGCGCAAGGTTGTGAGTTGGATCCTCAGTACAAAAAAAAAGAAAAGAAAATAGGGATTCCTAGGATGAAACTGGAACAGGTAGGTGGGTAAGATATTAGATATAAACTTTATATCTCATGATTCTTCT
This sequence comes from Dolichotis patagonum, assembly GCA_004027295.1. Classification (NCBI taxonomy): domain Eukaryota; kingdom Metazoa; phylum Chordata; class Mammalia; order Rodentia; family Caviidae; genus Dolichotis; species Dolichotis patagonum. The sequence goes on from PVJX010003892.1 coordinate 97,590, forward strand.
TGTCACTTTATCTCTGGCTTCTTTCAAATGAAGACCACTGTTCCTCTTAAATTCTCTGACAGTGCTTAACTATTTTGACAAAATTTAATACCATTCCATTTCCTAGTATGCTTCTCTTTTTTTTGCAACTTGCATAGTGATAACACTGCTTTTACTAAGCTTTGGATGAGACATTTTGCCTTTTTCCTTTATATTCTCACTATTTGAAAAAAATTTTTTTTGAATATCCCATATGTTCTGTATTGAGATCTTGTTTCAAATATCCTCCTGTTCCCAAATGTATTCACTCCTCCTTCTTTCCAGTGTGTTAGATTGATATCTAAAATTGTGTATATATTGCACTTGTATATGTATGATATTTACCAGTCTCAGTCTTCTACTAGACCAATAGGAGCAAAACATCAAGGTGAACTTGCAGGAGCATCACTATTATGAAATCCAAACTTTCTAGACTAGAATTTATATATATACCACATGATGAACAAATCTGGAACCTGATTAACTTTGTCCTTTTTTTCTTTTGCCCACTATTTTTAGAACTGAACTCTAAAAGCAACCAATCTAGCAATGTTCTAATTCATTTAAGAATAATAGGCCTTCACAATGCTACATACTGTTTTTTAAAGTAATTGAGAAAACTGAATCTTAGTGAGAAAAAGAGATATAACTGTAGGAAGTATTACATTCAACTTACACACTTAGATCTGCAAGAACTACTACTCTCTTTTCTGCAGATCATTTCATAGGTTTATAGGAAATTCAATCTTGACCATTTTGTCATGTGTTACACAGTGGTAAAGTGTTTGGGGACCACTGTGGAACTAGTATTGCCCACTGATTTCTTGTTATGGCCTCCACTACCTTAGAAGCTTTCTATTTTTTTCCCTAAGGTTTGAGTTCATGGTCCTGTGACAGGACCCTTGCTTCTGCAGGCTTGGCCGTATCAGGCAAATCATTCTGTTTCTGAAATTCTTTTTCGCTATCAGGGACATGTGGAAATTTTCTTTCACTCTTCTCTCTCTGTTACCTTTGTGATTTCTATCCATTGGTAGAAATCTCTTCTTTGTATTTATTTTTTGAAGATATGTTGTCAATTGCTCAGTCCTCTTTCTTCACTTGATAGACACATATGCTAGGACTCCCTAAAGTCTTGGGATACTTGCTGAGAAAATCCATAGAGAATTAGGGTTCCAACATTGAGAATAGGAACAAAGGAACAAATAGAGAATAAAAGGTTAAAGAATTCTTCACAATGATTAGCATTTCAAAATGCAGAATTATCATGCTATAATGTCATACATTGAGTTTCATCAGAAGGTATTTGGATTGGGAGTCTGCTAAGCCCTAGCGTAAGCAGATGAACATCAGGCAGGTGGGACTGCTGTCCCTGATCAGAGTCAAGTTATCTCTCAGTCTTTCTGATGGTTGATCCTAAAGGAATTGACTATCCTTTGAATGGACAAGGAAGTTTCTAATGAGAGACCTGACTATACATAAGCTTGCCCAAGGAAGAAGCAGTTGGCATCCCATCTGCCATGAGCATGTGTGCTGCCATATATCACAAAAGAAACCTCTGGGGGTTGCTATTTGGTGACTCCTTCTTATTGAAACTTCATTGTGTACTTGTTTCTAAGAGGCTTTGCTCTTAATGACTGCCCATGTCATTTTGTATTTTTCCAGCTATCCTAACTTGTCTGTAATTGCACTCCTCTTACTCACCAAATTTTCAGATTCTCCAATGGGTACCTACTTTAGCATCTTGTTTTATTTAAATGCGAAAGGATTCAACAACTCTAAATTTAGAATTCTTAAAGAGGCCTCAGAATTTCCTGGACAGATTACTCAAATACAGATTGCTAGGCTCTACTCCTAGCATCTATGATTCCTAGAGCTTGAGAATTTCCATTTCTAACAAATTTCTAAGTAATGTTAATGCCTAGGAATGCCAGAATACAAATGCTTATGTTATAAATGATACCCTACCTTAGCTCTATTATCTTAAAGGCAAATTATTTCAATGGCAATGACATAACTCTGTTTTACTCTGGTAAAAATTGACTACAGATTTTTTCCCCACAACCTATGTTCTTTGATATGGTCTAGTCACTTAAAAGAATTTAAGAATTAATTCTCGGCAGTCACTTCCAAGTCAAGCCTATTCAATACCATGTACAATATTTACTCATTAAAAACATATCTAGTAAATGCTTGCTTTCTGTGGTAGGTATTATGAGACACAATTATGAGATCTGCTCTCTGTGAAGGAAGCAACACTATGTAGCCAAAGGCATTCCACCGTGAGAGCCCAAGGTCCTAGTGAAGGTCTAGATCTGCAATGAGAGCTGTGCCATGTGTGGCAATGCAGGGCTGTGTGTACCACACAATCCCAGCTCGCTGTGTCATTTCAGCTAACATGGAGCACACTGCCAAGATTCTCACTCTTTATGATTCTGGATAACACTGATCACAGGAGCTATTTTGCAAGATTTGGAAGCATCAAATATTTACACTCTACATTCCCTAAAGAATAATACTCTGCTGTAACTTCTACACAGTCACCGAATTTGTGGCTAACCCTATAAACACAGGCAGCAGCCAGGCTTTAGCTGCCCAGTTTTCTAATTTGTCCCCTCCTTTGGCTTTTCTAGGAACTGAGTTAGAAGCTTGTTCAGCCACACGATGACAGACACCAGGTCCTTTTGTAGATCACTCATTTTATTTAGGCTTGAGGCAGTGACATACAGGATGGGTTCTAATTTGTTCCTGGGGAAATCCTTCTGCCCTTGGGCTTTCAGTTTTTTCTTGGTTTTTCCAATTTTATATAATCTTTACTTAGGTACTAGTAGCCTTTATTCCTACAATGACTCCCATATATAACAATGAGGCAACAAATTTTCATAGGATATGATATGAGCATTCAAAATTATTTAAGACATGATCTTTATCATAAATCCCAGACTCCATATCACTCTTGGTGGTTCTGCTTCTCTATAGAAAAATAGAACACTCACACAAAGACAAATGTTACTTTTAGGAGTTTTATATTGCACAACCTGTTTAGTCATATATGCCAGATCTGTTCTAATTTTTATTATCTAAGTGAACATGAATTACCTAGTGAATCTTATCTTTTTTCTTATTAAGTTTATTGGTACATGTATACATATTGATCACACTCATCATAGAGATTTGTACCTGTACATGATATATCTTGAATTCTCTTTTTTTCCCCAATTTGTTCTCCTCTCTTAAAATATTTTGTCTGAGGGACAACTGACTGAAAGTTTTTACCACTCTATGGGTTGTCTTGGTAATTTATATTGCTGTGCAAAAGCTTTTTAATAGGATGTGAAGTGGTTGTTGATTCTTTGTAGTATTTTACATGTGATCAGAGTTTTGTTCATGAAATCTTAGCTTATACCTATGTCTTCAAGATTTCTACCTATTCTCTCTTCCAGTATATTTAGTGTTTCCATTTTGATATGTAGATCTCTGATCCATTTTGAGTTTAGTCTATTGCATGGCGAGAGACATGGGTGTAAGTTTTATCATTAGTGTGTGGAAAGCCAGTTTTTCTACATCATTTATTAAAAAGGTTATCTTTCTTCCAGTACATTTTCTTGGCTCCTTTGTCAAAATAAGGTGGCTGAGCATTTTTGGAGTTTTTCTGTATTTTCTAATCTGTTCCATTGATCCTCAGCTCTGTTTCTTTGTCAGTACCATGTTGTTTTTATCACAGTAGTTTTGTAATATAATTTTAAGTCAAGGATTTTGATGCCCTCTGCCTTGCCTTTGTTGTTGAGGATTATTTTTGCTATTCTAGATCTTTTGTAGTTCCAAATGAATTTTAGGAATGTATTCTCTAGTTCTGTGAAGTATACTAATGGTATTTTGATTGAGATTGCATTAAATATGTATAAAAATTTTGGAAGTATTTCCACTATGTTGGATCTTCTGACTCATGAACATAGGATATCTTTCCTTTTTCTGGTGTCTTCTTCAATATCCTTTTTCAGAGTACTGTAATTTTTATCTTTTTTTTATTTAAAAGAGAATAAAACAAAAGGGGGTAATACAGAGCAGATCAGAAGAGGACAACATAGGCAACACAGTACTTTACATTAAGTCAACTGGACATCAACATTATCTAACACCATATCTCTAACTCTGCTATAGTTGAGCATAGTTTCAATTACAATAATATCAAACATAACACAATAGTATA